>CAUYQG010165016.1:0-10200 GCA_963574415.1 Tarsius wallacei
AAAAAAAAAAAAAATAGGATGGCAAGTACAACACAAAGGCATTTTCTTGGGTGCTCCTTTCGGGTTTAAATAAATCTAATCTTAACCTTTCACCATAAAAATTGCTGCCCTCGCCTTTAGTTATTTTCTAAAGCTTCTCAAATTTTAGCTGTGAGTTACAGAAGACAACACACTGTGGTCATAACGCCCTTCTACTCATGTATAACAGAGCCTGACCACATCCTTTCCACATATCATGTTGCTCGATAGCTTCCCATTATAAGCTTCTTATTTAAAAGGCAGTACTCCATTGCCAATGCATGCAGCTTGTGGTCCACTAGGGCTCCATGATCTTTCTTTACCATGCTTTTGACGAAGCTAGTTCCTGTCCCTTCTTGATGTAGTGCTGTGTGGTTTTACTTCCTGCAAGAGTTACTTTGTATGTTCCCTAATTGAACTTCATCCTTTTACTATATCCTCTTTTATCAGGCCAGACTTACTGTTTTGATGTTTTATTCTGTTTCTCAAGTAGCCAGCCATTCAATACAATTTGATGCCACCAGCAGATTTAAAGAACAAGTTTTTCATCCCATTGTCTAAATTATTGAAGACATCAAGATCCTTTCCTGTGTGTTTAGTAGAGTACACCTCCTCCACTCCCAACTCAATTGGTCATGTCTGTCCTTTCACCAAGCATCTCACCTGCCTAGTGACAGGAGCCTCTTACTTGATAAAGAAAAACGTCCTGCTTGACAACTTTCTTTGGTGTGGGCTAGAGACTTTTTCCATTCTGTTAATTAGCTCCTGATTTGAAATTTCATGAATAATTTTAAAGCAGGCTGGCATCTCTGTAATCCACTGACAAAGGAAACATGATACACACACTTGGGACCATTAAAAGGATCCAGTGGCCTGGTCTCATGATAGAATTATCTCTGAGCTCAATGAGACAACTTCTGAGTAACTTCCTACTAGGTAGGTAAGAAAAATATCCCCATTGGTAAGTCCATTTTCCTCTAATTAGGAATTTAAAAATTTAAGTGTGAAATAGACTCATATAGATTATTTTCCCAATTACATGTTGCAATTCAAAGGCAGGCTATCCTGCCAGTAATCCTATACCTTCAGCCCATTGACTTGCTCTAGAAAAGTTTCTTCTCCAAGCCCGGGATGAAATATCAATATTTATCTGATGCAAACTTGAAGTTGTTCTTCTGAAAATTCACAAGACCGGGCCGGTGGGGCTAGATTCAGAGAGGAAGGTACTTATAGGTGGTATATGATTAGAGCAAGCATTTCCAGCGAATGGCCAGTCTAGTTCAGGTCACCAGATGAGCATCTGATCTTAAACTCGGAAAAGGCTCTCAAATAAGTTTATTCTCTCCTGTGCTTCTATATTTTTTACATTCATAGAAATTCTATGTTACACAATGTGATATACTAATGTTTAACATATTTACTATATTTATCTGTCTCTGCATACTATACTGCAACCTCAATGAGGGTAGGAATTTTTTTCTCTAGTTTGTTTACTAACTATGGTAGAGTCTGGCACACATAGGTACTCAAATATTTATTGAGAAATAAATGAATTAATAATTTAGCCAGTGAATGAATAAAGGAGAAGACAGTTATATAATTCATGTCATGTTCGTAGTATAAGGCACTACTTTTCACTTTTTATTTGCCATTTGAATTTAAGAAACAGTGAAAATTTCATGACCAATGGTTGAGGAAGAAGCAAGAAAAGGAAAAGTAGATAAGAAATATTTGACATTTATAATCCCAGATGGAATTTTCTCACCTAGTGGGTTTCTATTCCTGTCAAACCATCTAAATTGGGCAGGTGTTTAAGAAGGAAACTGAATAAATGGGATCTTCAACTGTGCTACTATTGTGACTTGTCAGATCTTAAATTATAAAGCTCTTTCTGGACCTCCTTGGCAAGGTATTTGGCTTCTTTGAAGGTTCTGATTATTCCTTATCTTATAGATGATAAGAGTAAAGGCGGCCCCTCCATGTGTGCTTGTGTGAACCCTGCTCTGTTCTCTGAGTGGTGAGATCTTGGCTTCTCAATCAGCCAATTTGCTGAGGATTTTCTATTTTTTACAGGAAAAGATCACTTATTTAGCAAAAGGTAGCCAGTCCTGAAATAACAATAACACCATCCTCTTCTAGCAGGAAACAGAGATAAATGATAACAAAACAAGCTTTTAACAAGGCGTTATTAAAAGTAACAATAGTTTCTAGAATTTTCCTAGAATAAGTACATATTAAATATAATCTCTTGAACCTACGGTCCCAACCTTTTTGGCATCAGAGACTTGTTTTGTGGAAGACAATTTTTCCATGGACCAGGGTTGAGGGGATGATTTCAGGATGATTCAAGTGCATAACATTTATTGTGCACTTTATTTCTATTATTATTACATTGTAATATATAATGAAATAACTATACAATTCACCATAAAGAAAAAAGCACAGACAGAAATGGTAAGTAAAATAATGGGCGGGCCCATGCACAGACTAAAATAAGTGTTGGATTCTGATTTAAAGCCTGACACCCGATGCAGCTGTACAATTGAAGTACATCAACACACTTGCCACTCACTGATAGGACTTTGATATGAGTCTGCTGTCAATTGATGTATCATGGTCTCTGTGCAGTCAGACTTCACTGCTAATGTTAGTCTGCATTTGCAGCTGCTCCCCAGCACTAGCATCACCACCTGAGCTCTACCTCAGATCATCAGGCATTAGACTCATAAGGAGCACACTACCTAGATCCCTTGCATGTGCAGTTCACAATAGGGTTCCTGCTCCTATGAGAATCTAATGCCACACTGATTTGTCAGGAGGTGGAACTCAAGCGGTAATGCAAAAGATGGGGAGAGGCTATATTTGCGGATGAAACTTTGCTCGCTTGCGCAGTGCTCACCTTCTGCTGAGTGGCCCAGTTCCTAATGGTGCCAGTTCATAGCCTGGGAGTTGGAGATCCCTGTCTTAAACCATTGACGGTGTTTTGTATCTAAATTTCTGTATAGCATCCACATTCCTATATCATGACACAAGGGAGGTACTCACTGAATATGTTTGAACAAATCATAACCCTAAAGTGAACTGTGAATAAATATAGTTTAGAATGACTTTCAACAAAAGGATTGAAAATAAGAACATTTTTTGGCTTAACCCTCAGTCAACTGGAAAAATTAAATTTCATTCCTCTACCAACATGGTATTGATATTTTACTTTTGTAGCAGTCACCTTATAATATGATTTTAGCATTATAATTGAGGCCCATTAAGGACAGCTAGGCACATTGCACCCCCATTAGTCCCAAAGGACTGAGACCTGCAAGTGTCTGCCTTATCTTGCTGTTGACTCTCTAGTGCAGTTTCTGGCACAGAGTTGGGGGGCCCAATACATGTGTGGAGATTAAACAAAAAAGGGAGAGGGGACAGGAATAGGGAATGGCTGTTTGGTATTAGATAGGTAATAAACTGCCCAGGCCTCTGTTTTCTCCTCTGTATAGCGAGGAAGTTGCTCAATTGGCATTTCTCAAACTGTTTCATAGCCTACGAGTGTTCAGGGAAACATAATGGCTACTCTTAAAAAAAAAAATCCATGGCAAAATAAGTTTGGGGAAATGCTGTGTCAAGGTTATATAAGTTTCTTTACCAAAGGCTTGTCAGAGTCCTCTCCTGTGACGGTCCATTGTGAACTCCAGAAATAGGCATGATGGGATCACTAGGTGACCTCTCAGTACTGACATTCTATAAGCCAGAGTGCCCCTGGCATAGGGCTGACTTTATTGACCAGAGCAAGAAGTTCTGCTGTGTTGTAAATGGGTCACAATGTGACAGTAAGTGCACATGGTGGCATTTCCATTCGTCAGTCTGGAACTGACTGATCCGATCGATTGCCAGGAAAGCAGAACTCTGCCCGTCCCTCAGCCTTGCCTCTCTCCGGATCCTTGCTCACCCAGGGCCTCGCCTGGCACAGGCTGCTGGCAGTCCTACCTCCGTCCAACGTTCTGACTCTGAAGATGTTGACACTGCATTAGAACCTCAGATTATCATGCTAATAACTGGAGTACCCCTAAGTTCACTGGGGCGTCTTGCATATGGAAATCTCGGTAGTAACCTTTTGCATAGCCCCCAAATTATACAAGCTTTTGGGATTTCTGTACAACTTCAGAATCTCAGTTTCCATGGTGAATCTATCTGTATCCTTTACTTGAAATCTTCTGTAAAGACTATTTCTCCTTGCTGGCACCTGCAACTTTTATAAAGTATCTGGTGTAATCCCCTGGGTTCTCCCAGTTCGGTCTTTGAGGTAGAGTGGATGTTAATTACACCTCTTTTTAACATTCTTGCCTGAGAACAGGTTGAAGGAGCACAACCAAGGCCACCTGTCACACACACAGGATGACTTAAGGATGGAACTCAAGTGCCTCTGTCCTTAGGCCTCTGCTTCACTTCATCTCCATGGTATCATAATCATCTGTAACTCTGTCACATTTTTGGTGCCAAAGAAATATTCATATGCATTGTCAAGTCCTAAATCTGACAAGCTCTTGTGGGATTTCAGATCTGATATATTTTTGAAGGGAAAATGGAGAAGGTGCCAGAAAAGATGTCCTCAACTGGCATTAGGACAAATTAACTGCTTATTCCCTTAGATCTGAGAAATGCTAGTGCCCAACTGTTTGTTGCATAGTCATACGTTAACCAACAAATAGTGCACTTTGAATGGGGCTTTTAATATAATAAATATATCCACCTTTGTGCTATTCAGTTCATTCATTTATTCATATCGACAGCATACTAAGTGTCATGGCAGTCCTTGACACTTAGTGCTAGAAATACAGCAGGGATCAAAACAGACAAAAATCGTGTTCATTATATCACATTCCTAAGGGGAAGGAGGGCAGAAGATAAATTAAAAAGGCAATTAAATCTGGCCTGAAGTTAGTGAGGGAGCAGTTTATGTGACTATCTAGGGTTTTCTGAGCAGAGAGAAGCACGCTAAGGCTGGATCTTGCCTGGTGAGTTCTAGGAACTGCAAGGAGGCCAGTGTGTCTACTGAGGAGTGAGCAGGAGTGGCAGGTGAGAGGGAGAGGAGGCCGTGGGGAGAGGTCGACTCTGCCACTTCTCCCTCATTCTTCCGAATATATAGGCCAGCTTGGATTCTGTCAAGGCTTCTACTCTGATGCCTTTTTCACTTATGCCTTCCATTATTTTTCACCTGAAATCAGTCCAGGCTCTTAGTAGTTTTCCAATGAACGTCCCTTCTCCAGCCTCTCTGATCTTCATGGCATGCTCTTTAGCTGAATAATTATGACACCTGAGCACTGTGGGGCTCCACAGCCTTGGCTGTTCAGTGCTCCACTGTGTGGTCTCTATCTAGGTTCCAACCCAGTGTTCTGCATTTACAGGTACAGACATTCCCTCCAGCTTCAATGCAGATGCTGTGTCATGTTCCCATGCGTCCTTGCTCCTGCCCTTCCACCTGCCCTGATCATACTCCTCGAACCTCTTTGCCTGATCGGATCAATTGCCAATCTATAGGAGTCTATTTCATCTCTGCCTGCTCTTGCAGCCTCCCCAACTCATCCTCTCATAATGACCTCTACTCCCTCTAGACTTTCATATCCCTTACCTCCTACCTCCTGCTGGAACTTGGCAAACTCATTCATTCATTGGATTCTTTATTCTACGCATGTTTTCTGAGCATTCGTTTTATGTAGAACCCTGTGTGGTGTGTCTTATGGTTAAATGTGAGGACCCTGGGTTTGAATCCTTGGTCTGCTAGTTTATGGCTGTGTGGCCTTATTCAAATTATTGACTATCTGTGGGTTCGTTTCCTTGTCCATTAAATGGGGTTAATAATGCCTGCCTCATAGTGTTGATGAGAAGATTAATGAGTTATGGTATGTAAATTTTGTGCCACATAGTAAGTGCTATAGAAGTGTTAGCTGCTGCTGGCATTATATTATTGCCAATATTATTTCCAATATTATGGTAGGGATTGTAATCTGCCACCTCATTTTATTTCACAGCTCAGGGACTTATACATGGCTTATGCCCATTAAACGTGTGTTGGTAATGATATTTTGTGGCCAGACTCAAAACTTTGCAAACACTTAAAGCTTTGGGGTACAGGTTATGACGTGGTGATAGAGTTAGTATAGGAATAAACCTAGTTGTTTGGCTCTATTAGTTCAGGGACCAAACCTCAGCTAGCCAACATGCAGTATAATGTAATTATCCAATTTTATGAAATATTTCAGGAAATACTTATCAAGGTTTATCTATCCAAATTTTGTAAAATACAAAAAAAAAATGACTGCTTTACTGTATTAAGATCATCATTATGGGAAAAAACTGATAACTAACTAAATTCCAAGAATCTGAAGAATTCTCATTTTGTTTTGTATAAGCTCTTGTTTTGGCCCCAGCAGGAGGGTGGTGACAGGAGGAGAGGGAGTTCCAGTGCCTCCATCACCTCCTTCCCTCTAGAGGCTATAGCTCCCCTCTGAGCCTAGAGCTCAGAGAGGCATGGAGCTTCTTTCAGCAGCACAGCATTCAGAGCTGTGAAGAAACATGCTACAAGGATGGCATAGCCAGAAGCAGGAGAAGGGCAAGCTTACCAGCCTTCTCACATTCAAGTACAGGTTTCTTCACGTGCAAACTGAAGTGTGCTTTCCACTATGGACAATTATAGCACTAATATTAATAATAAGTGGGGGGAAAAGCGGAAACAATTAAAGTTAGAATGCTTATTAAATGCTAACTCATTTTCTGGCAGTAGCAAGATATCATCAGTTTCATCAGGAGCCCAGGAAGAGAACTGAGTTAATTTTGGCACTTTTATTATATACCTGTATCTTTTTAGCTACATTTTATAATGTTATTGTTATCATAATTCAGTCACTTCCTTTGAATGAATTTGAACAATATTCTCTCCAATGAATCATTTATAATGAAATGTAAAAATAATGATTTATTCTTCTCACCTCCATTCCAGACTATAACTTTCATGAAGGTGAAAGAGTCTGACTTTCTAATTTGTCACTATATCCACTGCCAGGTTGTTCCTTGGGTACAGTCTTGGGGGTCTACTCTGGGTCCCATGTTTTGAAATGGAGGATTTGTTATGGGGTGCTAGACTTTATTTCTCTTCTTAGAACATAAGAGAACGTAAAACTCAGTGCAAAGCTACATGGCTTGTTTATCGAGTCAGATAGTGAATAAGTGGTAGAGCTCAGATTTGAACTTAGATCTTCGAGCCCATAACCTATGTGCATACTTACAGTTTTATTATTAAATTGTCCTTTCAATGTAAGCATAGACTACCTCCTTTTCACATGTGTCCTGAGCATTTATGAGCTGTGGAATAGTGAAAAAGTTTATGCTCTTAGAAAACTTACTCTTTGTGTTATCACCAGACCTTTGGGCCTAGCAAGATACCGTAGTAGAAGAGGAAAGAGGCCACTTCCTCTGGCCACTTCTTCCCTCTTCATATGCTGCCCAGAGTCTAATTCATACCTATATCCACTTCACCCTTTTGGGCTGTAGGATAAAATTATGGAAAGATTTACTAGTAGGCAGCATGGTTTGGTACAACACCCCTGGGGCAATGAAGATAATATTAGTGGCTGTACTTGCTTTATACTTCCTGGAAAAATTGGGAACATCAAAAGTGAGAAGAGGTATGAAAAGGCTTTGGAGCACAGGGCATATGACCCATCACTCCCACTCCTAGCTATTTACCTTAGAGAAATAAATACTTATGTTCACACACAAACCTGTACATGAATTTTCATAGCTGCTCTAGTCATAATTAGCCCAAATGGAAAGCAAACCAGATGTTTTTCAATGGATAAACAAACTGGTATATCCACACAATAGAATACTACCTAGCAATAAAAAGGAATGATCTACGGGTACATGCAAAAGCATGGATGAATCTCAAAGGTGTCATAATAAGTAGAAAAGCCAGCCTTGAAAGGTTACATACTATAGGATTCCATTAATATGACATTCTGGAAAAGGCAAAACCAGGGGGATTAAGAATGGTCAGTGGTGGCTGGAGGTTGGGGGCAAAGGGAGGATGTGGCCAGAAAGGAGTGGCTTTTTTGAGTGATGGAATTGCTTTCCATCTTGATTATGGTGGTGACTGCAAGATTCTCTACCTGGTTAAAATTCATAGAATTGTACATTAATAATGATGATGATGACAATAAAAGCAAATAATTCAAAAGTACTATTAAAATATAAAAAGGTCGGGGGTGGTGACTCAAGCCTGTAATCCCAGCACTTTGGGAGGCTGAGGTGAGGGGATTGCCTGAGCCCACAGATTCGAGAACAGCTTGGCGAGACCTCATCTCTATAATAAATCAACAAATTAGCCGGACGTGGTAGCACGATGCCTGTAGTTCTGGCTACTTGGAAGACTGAGGCGGAAGGATTACCGGAGCCCAGCAGGTCGACACTGGGGTGGCCATGAGCATGCCACTGCACTCCAGTCTGGGTGACGGCGTGAGACTCCAACTCAAAAAAAAAAAAAAAAAAATATATATATATATATATGTATGTATGTATATACAGGTAATGGCAGTAACACTAATGATAACAGGAGGGTGCTGGGTAGACGAAAAGGAGGTCTTTTCCACCTCCTCATAATGAGCAGCCCCGGCCCAAAGCTGCTCTTGTCTCCTAAGCCTTTCCACCTGTTCTCCTGGGTGCCTGGAAGGGCTGAGTGGCATTTGGGCATTGATTCTTTTTGTGATGCAAATGTAAAATCAGAAGTAATGGAATGAATATTTATGTGTAGGATTGTCAAGCTTTGAAGACAAAAGCCCCCAGATTCCATATCTCATGCGGATGGATCCCTGCAAGCACAATGTCCAATATCCGTCTCTGCAAGGTCACAGCATGGGTTTGTCCTAATCTGCATATGCTGATTGGACTCAGGCTGAAGGAGAAGAGCCATTTTTTCAGGATAGCCAACTACCCAAGAGGGCAGTTCCTTGTCACCCTCCTTATTTGGTAGAGCAACTTTCATTTGTGTGCTGTTGTTCTCCAGATCGAACTCTAATTAATCCCCTTTGAACGGGGTAACAACTGAGGAGGAGATAACTTTGTTTGGTGGTCAGAATGACAGCCTGACACCGTCAATGTTTGGGACATTTTTGGTTCTGTTTACAGAATCTGCTCTTCTCCTGGCACCATGATCTCAAAGACTTCTGTACAAATATGTCACCTCACTCTCACCGTGGAAACTAACCAGGTTGGAGGAGGAGTCTTAAAGCAGAGGATTGCTCTAGTGTGAACTGATGTTAACTCTCCATCCTCACCCTTCCAAATTCAACCCACCCTCCCTCCCACCTTCAATCTGGCCTCCTTCTAGCAGCCTTCCAGAACACCCAGGCTGGCCTTAGCCTTGCTCCTTTGGAATTTCTATGGCAATGGTATGCACCTCCTTGGTGTTTTATGTTAGCTAGTGGTGCATGTGTTATCTTTCATATTCCTGGAAAATAGGGAAATATCTGATGATGCTTCTGTTCTTTCTTAGTCCATCCTGATGCCCAGACCATCATCAGAGCTCAGGCCCTCCTCAGCCCCTGTCTCTCCATCCTGCTCCTTCTAACCTGTTCTACACACTGGCATCCGAAGATTCTTTCTAACACAAAAACCCAGTCTTGTCACCCTGGCAGAATTGTTTAGTTGCTTGCAAAGGTGATGATGATGGTGATAGTAATAATAATGATAATAACAATAGATTGCATAGTATATCATTGCCAGGCACTGTGCTAACACTTGCCCAGATTAATTGGTTGAATACCCAAACTTTATAAGGTAGGTACTACTGTTAGGTTATTGTACAGATGTAGAAACTGGGCACAGAAAAGTTAAGGTCACACAGCTATCAAGTGGCAGACCTGGGAATTGAACACGGGCAGTGTGGCTGTACTGTTTTTCATCTCTTTAATTATAAACTCTAAACCCCTTTGTACAGAATTTTTTTTTTTTTTTGAGTTGGAGTCTCACTCTGTCACCCAGACTGGAGTGCCATGGCCGCTCCCGGCCACCGCAGCCTCAACCTGCTGGGCTCCGGCGATCCTTCCGCCTCAGCCTTCCAAGTAGCTGGAACTACAGGCGTGCGCTACCATGCCCGGCTGACTTTTTGATTTATTGTAGAGATGAGGTCTCGCC
>CAUYQG010165020.1:0-19996 GCA_963574415.1 Tarsius wallacei
GTCGCCCAGACTGGAGTGCAGTGGCCGCTCCCGGCCACCGCAGCCTCAACCTGCTGGGCTCCGGCGATCCTTCCGCCTCAGCCTTCCAAGTAGCTGGAATGACAGGCACATGCTACCATGCCCGGCTGATTTTTTGATTTACTGTAGAGATGAAGTCTCGCCAAGTTGCCCAGGCCGGTCCAGAACCCGCGGGCTCAGGCAATCCACTCACCTCAGCCTCCCAAAGCGCGGGATTACAGGCTGAGCCACCAAGCCCGGCTAAAAAAAACTTTTAAAGAAAAGAAGACTATTGGAATATTTGTTACATTAAGAAATTGCTATCAACTTTTTAAAGTATGGTAACTTATAGCTATGAAAAAGAATGAAATTATGTCCTTTGCAACAACATGGATGCAGCTGATGGCCATTATTCTAAGTGAACTAACGCAAAAACAGAAAGCCAAATACCACATGTTCTCACTTATAAGTGGGAACTAAACACTGAGTACAGTAAGCCCCCTACATACAAACATTAGCGATGCATATGTGCATTTTTTAAGGTATTGTATCTCTCTACCAGGTGTCAGTATAGCCTGTTAAATAGTGGGTGCCAAAAAATGTATACACATTATAAGAAAGGAAAAAACCTTATTTAAATTGTAATACTCAATAAGATGAATAAAAGTCACGTTTGACTTCTGCAATTACAAGAGGTGCTCAAAGTGATTACCATCAGTGTCCAGACACTTCTGATCATGCAAACATCTCTTTATATGCATATGCATATATTTTGGCACTCTCGGCACATATAGTACCATATAACCAATTGTGTCGGTTGGATCCCTAGACTAATTTTGTTGGACTTAACAACAAATGGACTTATGAATGTGCTCTCGGAACTGAACTCATTCATTACGTTGGGGACTTCCTATACACTCGAACATAAAGACAAGAACAGCACTGGGGACTCCTAACGCATAGCAGAGGAAGGAGAAGGTTGAATAACTACCTACTCGGTACCACAGTCACTATTTGGGTGATGGGTTCAATAGAACACAAACCTCAGCATCATACAACATAACCATGCAACAAACCTGCACATATACCCCTTGAATTTGAAATAACAACAAAATAAAGTTATAACTGTATTGTGGTTATGGTTTTAAAAAATATACTTGTTGCCGGGCTCAGTGGCTCAGCCTGTAATCCCGCGCCTTTGGGAAGCTGAGGTGAGTGGACTGCCTGAGCCTGCGGGTTTGAGACCCGCATGGGCAACTTGGCGAGACCTCATCTCTACAATAAATCAAAAAATCAGCCAGGCATTGTAGCGCACACCTGTAGTTCCAGCTACTTGGAAGGCTGAGGCGGAAGGATCGCCGGAGCCCAGCAGGTCGAGGCTGCGGTGGCCGGGAGGCCACTGCACTCCAGTCGGGGTGACAGAGTGAGACTCCAACTCAAAAAAAAAAAATATATATATATATATATATATGCATACATATATATATACACATATATATATACTTGTTATTTTTTCAAAATATCCCAGAGCTGAAAAGTGTTTAAGCTGGACATTCAATTTACTATCATCCATACATTTGTAATGTTTAAAATTTTCCATAATACGAAGAAAAAAATGCACATACACCAGAATGTTAACAATAATTATGCATTTGTGATAGGTCTTCAGGTGGTTTTCTCATATTTTGTTTATTTATTTCCTAATGTTTCTACAAGAAAAATGCAAATCCTTGTGAAACCTGGCTAAAACAGTAAGGAGGATGCCAGGCACAGTGGCTCATGCCTTTAATCCCAACACTCTAGGGAGTGGAGGCGAGAACACTGCTTGAGCCCAGAGAGGTTCAAGACCAGCCTGAGCAGCACAGCAAGACCTGTCTCTCTACAAAATATTTTTAAAAATTAGCTGGGTATGGTGGTGCACACCCGTAGTCCCAGCTTCTCAGGAGGGTGATACAGGAGGGTTGTCTGAGCACAGGAGTTGGAAGTTGTAATGTGCTACAATCCTGCCACTACACTCTAGCCTGCGCAACAGAGTGAGACCCTGACAAAAGAAAGAAAAGGAAGGGCAGGGCGAAAGGAAGAGAGTAACAAAGAAAAATGAAAGTAAGCAAGCAAGAAAAAAACATGGTGTAGAAATCATGAGATATGAATTTCAAAACAAAAAAAAAAACCAATAAAATAACTGAGAGTCAAACTAGAGCTATAAAAATCAATTCTGAAGCTACTATAAGTAGGGTAGTAAGGGCATCATCATCAGAGTAGCAGCAAGTAAAATGAAGAAGAAAATCTCAGAAATTGGTAAAAAACCAGCTATATAAGAAAATCCAGATAATTTCCTAAAATCTGTTTCAAATGACCCTATAGATACTGATATCATTTGTGATATTTAAGAAATACAAAAAAGACAGCAGAATTGGAAGCAAAAGGAGGAAAAGATAAATTGATTAAAAAGGTAACTACAGTATATGCAGGTAGCTATATGTGGATATGGATCTTTAGAGCTTATAGGTAAGATTTTGTGCTAGACATTAATTTCAAAGATATCAATAACGTCCTCCACTATCTTCCCTCACTCCTCCTACCTTTAAATGATTTAACTTTTATCTCAAGTAACAACATAGATGTCTCTTACTGAAGGAAAGCATTCATGAACCACCAGCCTGAGTTAAGAGAACCTCTATCCGCAGTCAACAGCATCCAAATTTCTGAGGTAATTGACTACCTACATTTCTCACTAAATGTAGGGCAAAGCAAAGAGTGTTTGCTTTTCTTTACTAATAGATTTCATCCATTTATGACACAATTTGCCCATAACTGATACTCCACACCATTTGACGAATTAAATGAACAGCTATGTGACTGGCTAAACATCAATAAGGCATTTTAACAGCGTTTTTCAAACTCCTGGTTGACTGAGTACCATAAACAATTTTAGTCGATCCTGACCATTATTTTAAAATGAAAAAAATCAGTGCATTCCTAGAAAAAAGGAAAAGGTTTATTACATAAAATTGTATTAAGATCTAAAAAGTTTAGATTTCAGGTTAAAAACAAAAGTAGGCAATAAGGTTATTAAACTTTTTAAAAATGTAAAAATGTGATATATTAAAACATGTTTTATAATAATTTGTATTGTAAGAGGTCACAAGTGAGAAAAGAAAAAAAAGAATATGGTTTTAGAAATGAATATACGATTTCAGTATCCTGAAAATCCTCAACAAGGAACAAGAATAAAATTCTTAAGACAGCCAGGCTCGGTGGCTCAGCCTATAATCCCGCACCTTGGGAGGCTGAGGTGAGCGGATTGCCTAAGCCCGCAGGTTCGAGACCCACTTGGGTAACTTGGCAAGACCTCATCTCTACAATAAATCAAAAAATTAGCCGGGCGTGGTAGCATGCACCTGTAGTTCCGGCTACTTGGAAGGCTGAGGCGGAAGGATCGCCGGAGCCCAACAGGTCCAGGCTGCGGTGGCCAGGAGCGTGCCACCGCCCTCCAGCCTGGGTGACAGTGAGACTCCAACTCAAAAAAAAAAAAAGAAAATTCTTAAGACAAGGTTGAGTTTTGCAAAAAGTTATATTATACTAGCAAGTTCTAGAGAGGCCAAGCTCAAAATCTTTTAAATGTTGATACCATCTTCTTCCCTAAATACATATCTGCACTGCTGAGATAGCAACCTCGCTGCTCTCCACCCCACCAACATAACCTAATTCTAAGCTTGATATGCCAACATCTGTTGTTCCCAAAACTGGAAGGCTCTGCTCTTTTCTCTACCCGAGAAAATGCTATAAAAATCTACTAGGTACTTAATAAATACATGATAATTGGGAGTCAAAGCTATTACTGATTTTTGTAATAACCTGAAAACCAGTACAACAGATAAAAGTCTATCTGCCATTTAAAAATAGCAGAGTCTATGAAAGTCACATGACATTAGTTTCAGGTTAGTCTAAAGTCTATAGAAAGTTAGTATATAGCTTTACAAATGTTGGCAGCTTTACCTAAAATTGACATAAAATTAAATGGAAAAACGTATCTTGAAAAAAAAAAAAGAACGTATCTGATGTGATATAGAATATTCAATCCTTATAGCTTTAAGGTAGTTCAAAGCCTACGTTTAACTCAACATCAAATTTTAGGTGCCCTCCCCTTTTATTTTTACCTCTTTTGATATGACCTCTGAAATATTGTATGATTCATCTTCTCTTCCTCTTTTCTTTTTCATAACTATAAAAAAAAATTATTTTTGATAGCAATTAACATAGAAATATAAACACATATTCTTCAAAACTAGAATAAGGAAATTTACCTGGACTTTCTTCACTTGCATCAACCAAATTTTTACCCTACAAAACAAGAAGTTAGAATTGTTTTCACTAAGGAACTTCACAGTATTACACATTAAATGCATTGATTAACTTAAGAGAATAGAATTTTTCACTGTTACACTTACCTACATGTACCCTTTTTCTGTATTTCTCTCTGCTTTTTCCAAGGGCTCTACTTTCCTCAATTTTTTTCCATTTAGGAAAAAAAATTTCAAAACTAAACACAGCAGGCATTTTTATTTAGAAATAACCACATACATGTTTAGCAGTACACGTACGATTAAGATATTCAGTGGGTGGGGTATTGAAGAATATTCATCGTGAAGAAAATAAAACAGGTTAAATACAACTTGAAAGTAGAAATAAAAGAGAATATTGACTGAAAAACATAAGTGAGAGGAGGGGAAAGAAAATGTTAAAAATGTTTCAAAATAAGAACTGAAAAAATACTATATTGAAAATAGGTGGACAACACGTATGAGAAATCAAAATGACCAAAAAAAAGGTGAATTTTAAAATTAAGTTACAAACTGAGAGGAGAATACCAAAAGGAATGGGTGAGACAAGAATAAGGCAGAATTAATTGGTGACACCTTTAGAACAAAAGCAAATGGGGAAAATCTAAACCCTGGTATAAAAAGTCAGGTGAGACAAAGTAAAGTCTGCATTAAAATAACAGTTTAAGAGTAAGCAACAGACCGGGTGCGGTGGCTCAGCCTGTGATCCCAGCATTTTGGGAGCCCGTGGGTTGGAGACCAGCCTGAGGTTGGTATGGCCTCATCTCTACAATAAAACATAAAACTAGCCAGACATAGTGGTATGCCTCCATAGTTCTAACTACTTGGAAGGCTGAGGCAGAAGGATCTCCGGAGCCCAGCATGTGGAGGCTGCAGTGGCTGTGAGCGTGCCACTGCCCTCCAGCCTGGGTGACAAGAGTGAGACTCCAACTTAAAGAAAGGGGAGGCAACCAAATGGCTAAGCCAGTAAAATTACATGACGGATAAACATACATTCTTCAAAAACTCAAAGTAAGTCTTTGGAATCAACAAATGAGCCAAATATTATTATTAGTTTTAAATAACTGGCTAAGTTGCAAAATACTCTGCAAAATTCTTCATCAGGTATTTTCATATCACCCCTAACCAGCCTAAGAATCACATACCCGGACTTAAAGATACGCTATCATTTTGTCTATTGGCATTTTGGTATTTTGGAAGCTAAGTCTGAGCTGTTAAACTCAGTCTCGGTTAAAATTCTGGCATTTCTAATTATTAAGATTATGTGATCTTCAAGTTCCAGTCATTTCTCATTATTTGCAGTATACATGTTCAACAAAGTCACTATGGCAATCCCTGTCTCTAGGAAAAATACAAGTTTGGGTCTCTGATTACATTTTCATCAACCAACTAATACATAACCCTGTTTTATTTGTTTCCCTTTTTAAAGACACCTTATTTAATATAAATGTTGATAAATACTGAACCCAGGGCCAGCAGCACTGTAACTCATACGTAAATAAAGCGTATTTAACACACATATTTTCTCCATAAGGCACATCACAGGCTTTTTGCACTCAGAAACAGTAGACAACACTTCACTACAACAATTGGTGGACATTTTAAATAGCAAAATCAGCCGGGCTCGGTGGCTCAGCCTGTAATCCCACGCCTTCGGAGGCTGAGGTAAGTGGATTGCCTGAGCCGGCAGGTTCGAAAACCGCCTGGGCAAGCGAGACCTCATTTCTACAATAAATCAAAAAATTAGCCGGGCGTGGTAGCAAGCACCTGTAGTTCCAGCTACTTGGAAGGCTGAGGTGGAAGGATCGCCAGAGCCCAGCAGGTCGAGGCTGGGGTGGCCGGTAGCGGCCACTGCACTCCAGTCTGGGCGACATAGTGAAACTCAAACTCAAAAAAAAAAAAAACAAAATAAAATAAAATAAAATAAAATAAATAAGTAAATAAATAAATAAGTAAATAAGTAAATAATAAATAAATAAATAGCAAAATCACCCAAAAAAGGCACACACAAAAAAGCAAAAATCACAGTGCTAGATGAACAGCAAGAAAATGATATACATTTGAGATATGTATGATAGTTAAGGCAAAACACCCCATGTTTGAGCTCATCTGGGAAGTATCACTTGGGAGAATCAAATTTTGTGCTCTTCTGTACATGAATAACTACAGAAGGGCAAGGAATATTGATTTCGGGGTTACAAGTAAATGTTAGTGAGCAAAAGAATTACAAACACAGAACCTGAGGAGAAAGAAAACTCCTATACTTTAAGCTCCTTGCAACAGCTTATTTTTATGTAAAATGGATGAAGAAACAAATGGTAGCCCTACCTTGAGAATTAAATAACAAAAGACTTATATAGAATACATGACACATATTAAGTACTCAATAAATGTGACCTTTATTATTTCCCTTTTCACTAGGACAACTGTTTATTATGAGCTCCAAAGAAGCTGGTCACTTATAAAATTCCTCAAAGTTTAATTTGAAGATTATTTCCAAATAAGAAAGTCAAATTTTGTCATTATTAAAAATAGTCCACAGAACAAGAAACTGAAGGGATTATACTCTGGCTCTCCTTCCCAAAGGCTCCTCTTTCCTCCATTTTGAGAAACAGATTTTACACGTTTCTATGTAGTTTGAAACAAAGATAGGTTACCACTAAAAGTTAAAATTAAAGAATCAAAAAGTCACCGGGCTCGATGGCTCAGCTGTAATCCCGCACCTTGGGAGGCTGAGGTGAGTGGATTGCCTGAACAATCAAGACCCGCCTGGGCAACTTGGTGAGACCTCATCTCTACAATAAATCAAAAAAAAAAATTAGCCGGGCGTGGTAGCGCGCGCCTGTAGTTCCAGCTACTTGGAAGGCTGAGGTGGAAGGATCACCAGAGCCCAGCAGGTCGAGGCTGCGGTGGCCAGGAGCGGCCACTGCACTCCAGTGTGGGCGACAGAGTGAGACTCCAACAACAACAACAAAAAGAATCAAAAAATCAAAAGAGTACAAAAGAATTCATTCAACATTTAAGTAACATAAAAAATATTCTGGTGTGCTACATTACCTTTGTAACTTTTAAAGATTCCTTTTTTCTCTCCAATTTTTCTTTCTTCTTCTGTTCCTGTGAGATAATTTTTTTGTTAATGTCACACGTGGGAAATACAAGATATAGAACATGCACCTCAATACTCCATAATATATGTTTACAATGAAAAAACTAAAGCATATCATAATTAAAAAGCAAGATGAAATTTATTAAACAATGGATTTCAGAAAACATGTAGCAAAGGACAGTAAACATGACAAACGGGAAACAAATGGAGTTAATTCTCTGCCCAGATGACTGCCTGAATGCAATTTCCAAGTGCAGAACATGGAGGATGACTCCAAACAGCACCCAACAGTCCCAAGAATCTACAAGACAGAATTCAAAACTTAAGAGCAGCTAGCATTTCCAGGGTACCACAGGAAGAAAGCTCCAGTGTCTCCCCTCTGGCTGAGCACTGATGAGTGCACGAAAGGAAACCAAGGCCAGGAGAAGAGCCATCGGAAAGGAGCAGGAGGAACAATCTCCCACAGGCTACGTGATTAGGAGTAAGAAATTGTTCACGTTCCCTCAGCCCAAGTAGCAAGTCTTCCCAACATACAGAGCAGATAGAGTATTCAGAAGGGGGAACATGCTATTCCTAGACTAAAAGTTATTATGATGTGCTCTAACACATTCTAAGAGATAACAACAACAAAATTTCCAAGAGCTAGTGAAAGGAGCATTTGCCTTATAACTCACTGTGTTAGATATTTGTTTTGTGTTTATCCATTTGTCTTATTTTACCATATAAATGTCTTAAAAGCCTTCACACAATGGAAAAAAAATTTGACAAATGTAGCGAAATCTCAATTTATAAATGTTAAATGCAAGTGATGGTGACACAGACTTATTATATTCTCTCAACTTGCACAAGTTTTAAAATCTTCATAACTTGCTAGTAGAAAGACAAACAATAAATAGAATAAACAATATGTCAGAGGATAAGGACAATGGGAAGAAAAGAGCAAGGTAAATGGAGTCAAGAGTGTTAGCAACTTTCATGAAAATTGTGAGGGCAGGCCTCATCTAGAAAACATTTAGGCCAAGTCTTGAAGATGAAGGGGAAGAGATTCCAGGCAGAACGCCACAAGGACAAAAACCCAAAGACAGGAAATGCATCTAAAAAGAGGTCTGAAAGGTAATGAGGTTGAGAGGTAGCCAAACTGCTTATAGTTTTATAGACATTATGGCGACTATCACTTTTCAGAAACAACTCAAGCTAGAAGGCAGTAAATCATCTTAATAGTACTCTAAGAAATAAATACTGAAGAAAAAAATTCCTTATCCAATAAAAATATTTATCTATCAAAAATAAAGGCTAAAATGTCTTTCAGACATATGAAAATTGAAAAATCACCAACAGAAAATGCAAATGAATCTATATCAATAGATCTGTGGCTATCTGGGGATGGAAGACAAGGTGGGAAGAGATGGCAAAGAAGTAAAAGTGGGAAGAAGAATTCTTTGGGATTGGTGGGTTTGTTCATTATTCGTGTGCCAAAACTTACAAAACCATACATTTTAAATATGTGCAAGTCAGGCGCGGTGGCTCACGTTTATAATCCCAGCACTTTTGGGAGGCCAAGGTGAGAGAACTGCCTGAGCCCAGGGGCTCAAAATCAACCTGGGCAACTTGGCGAGACCTCATCTCTACACTAAATCAAAAAATTAGCCTGGTGTGGTGATGTGTGCCTGTGTAGTTCCAGCTACTTGGAGGGTTGAGGCGGAAAGATTGCCTGAGCCCAGTAGGTGGAGGCTGCAGTGGCCATAAGCGTGCCACTGCACCCCAGCCTGGGCAACAGAGTAAGACTCTGACTCAAAAAAAAAAAAAGGGACTGCTTCTCAGGAATAAAAATAACCTACCAATAAATACAACATGAGTAAATCTCAAAAAGTATGCTGAGCATAAGAAATAAGGCTAAGAGAGTGCATAGGTGTGAGACTATTGAGGAAAAAACCGGTATCTCCCTATACTCTCATCAAGAATCAACAAAAAAGACTTGTCACTCAATGTGTTCAATCAGTTCTTCAGTGGCCACCAGCTGGGTGTCCTCTAGTTCTGACACTATCTACCAGGGGACATGTCAGATCCACAGGTTGCAGGCTCGATCTCCAAGACTACACCTCCCAACTTCAGAGGATGATCACAAGTCTCAGTTGTTTTACCTGTGCTTCCCACCAACTGGTTATACATCAAGATTCCTGCAACCCTCTCTTTGGGTTCAATTAATTTGCTGGGGCAGCTCACAGAACTCAAGAAAACACTAACGTTTACTGGTTTATTATAAAGACTATTACTAAGAACACAGAATAACACCATAAGGCCTGGATAAAGCAAGGTGTGATGAAAGCAGCACAGAGCTTCCATGCCCTTTTCTGGGTGTGCCACCTCCAGGAACCTCCACATGTTCAGCTATCCCTGAAGTCCCTGTACTTTTTTTTAAAATGGAGGCTTCATTATAGAGATGACTGGCTCAATCATTGGCCATCGATGATTAACTTTCAGTTCCTCTCCCTCCACCCAAGGTTGGGGATGGTGCTGAAAATACCAACCCTCTAATCAAATTGATTCCCATCCTTAAGCTGCCTAGGGGTTTGCTAGCCATCAGTCAATCATAAGCATATAAAAAGATATTCTCAATTTGAATATATGAAAGATTTTTAAGAGTTGTATGCAAGGAGACAAGGATGAAGATCAAACACATATTTTACAATATCACAATGCCATGATTCCATTTACATAATATCCTAGAAAAAACAATATTGGCCTATAGTGACAGAAAGTAGATCAGTGGTTACTGGGGGCCAGCCATGGGGATCACGCACAGCACATGGGAACTCTCTGAGGTGATAGAAATGCACTTCAACTTGATGGTACAGGTAGTTACAAGCATCTACACATTCACTATACAAAACTCAGCTTACTGAAAACTTAAATTTGTGCATTTTACTGTGTACAGTCTATACCTCAATGAAGCTATTATAGAAGCTTTTTGTAAAATTTTATTTTTACCTGGCTCATATGGCTGCTTCCAATTAAAGCTATTCTTTAAACACTTTTGAAACTATTAGCTTTAATCACATATACATACCTCTAATTGCTGCTGTTCCATTTTAGTCAATAAAAATTTGGAGTAGATATTACTCTTTTCAAGCAAATGTTGAAGTCTACGATACCGAATTTCTGTTGACTCTCTATCCCAAGACATGCGAGCCTATCCAAAGAAAATTTCCACAATTACTAAAGTTTTCTGACATACTAGCTTTTTACACAAGGTTTAATAAAAATGGCGAAACAGTATTTGATTTGAGATTATTTCCTGTAATTAATAAAAAAATCTTACAAAAATTAAATTCATTTACTAAAGACAGTTTATTTTTCAAACCCAAAACTGGAACAAATCACTGAGGATAAAAATGGATCTTGGGTTCAACAGTCAATCTGGTAGATGTAGTTTGCATATCAAAATATTGTAATTTCAGATATGGAACATACAGTTTCTAATATCTACTGGGTGGAAGATCCATTTAATAAATATCTGAAATTAAAATTTAAAAAATAAATATTTAACTCAAGTTGGATGTAAGGTTTAAACAAGCAAATGCTTTCAGAAGAGAAAATCTTTATATACCAGATTTATCTGAAAGAGCATTAGAATTATCCAAAAAAACCTTGGTGGCCAGGAACTAGAAAATTTAAAATTTTTTAAATTTTAAAACAGTATTGTCAAAATATTCAACATGCTAGATCTACTGATGATTTCCTGCAAGCTTATTCTCCCCTTCTCAGAGCTCTGCCCTCATTCTTTAGCTTTCTTTTATTCTCATAGCTTAATTTCACTTCTATACACCTTCTAATTTTAAACCTCTCCTTTCAATATTACTTTTAAGCCAGACACAGGGGCTCATGCCTATAATCTCAGCACTTTGGGAGGCCAAGATGAGAAGATTGCCTGAGCCCAAGGATTCGAGACCAACCTGGGCAACATAGCAAAACCTATCCCCATCTCTAAAAAGATAAAAAATAAAACATTAGAAACAACTCAGCTATTTCAGCCAGGTGTGGTGATTCACGCCTGTAATCCCAGCTCTTTGGGAGGCCAAGGTGAGAGGAATGCCTGAGCCCAGAGGTTCGAAACCAGCCTGGGCAACATGGCGAAACTGCATCTCTACAACAAATCAAAAAATTAGCCAGATGTAGTGGTGCACGCCTATAGTCCCAGCTACTTGGAAGGCTGAGGTGGAAGGATCACCTGAGCCCAAGAGGTCGAGGTTGCGGTGGCTGTGAGGGGCTCTGCACTCCAGCATGGGCGACAGAGTGACAGTCCGACTCAAAAAAGAAAAATAACTTTTATACATTTATTTACTGAACAATTTCAAAGAGCCTACAATAGTCTAGTGAGTGAGGAGTAACCCTCTCTCTATTCACAAGGGCAAGAAAGTTAAATTTTAAGAATAATACTATAGGGCACAAAACAGAAAACATAAAGTAACAAATACATAGTTCTATGGTCCATAAATTTTTTCTGTAAAGGGCTAGATAGTAATTATTTTAGTATTTAAGCACCATTTGTCTCTATGCGAATATTCAACTCTGCTCATAGACATGTAAACAAATGGGCATGGTTGTGTTTCAGTAAGACTTTATTTACATAAATAGGTGTAGGTCAAATCCAGCTTATAATTTAACAATCCAGTATAAATTGAATTTCACAAAAAGCGTTACACTGGGCTAAAGTGACTCAAGTGCAAGATGAAACCATCTATTAAAACTAAATAGCCGGGCTCGGTGGCTCAGCCTGTAATCCCGCTCCTTTAGGAGGCTGAGGTGAGTGGATTGCCTGAGCCCGCGGGTTCGAGACCCACCTGGGCAGGAGAGACCTCATCTCTACAATAAATCAAAAAATTAGCTGGGCGTGGTAGCGCGTGCCTGTAGTTCCGGCTACCTCATCTCTACAATAAATCAAAAAATTAGCTGGGCGTGGTAGCGCGTGCCTGTAGTTCCGGCTACTCGGAAGGCTGAGGTGGAAGGATCCCCAGAGCCCAGCAGGTCTGGGCGAGAGTGAGACTCCAACTCAAAAAAAAACCAAAAAACAACTAAATATATGCAAACCTTATCAGCCAGCAACTCCACTCCAGGGTGTGTGCGCATGCATAATAAATTTGGGTAGAGGAGGCAAGAAAAAAGATTTTTTAAAAAGAAAAAGAAATCAGAAATTCTAATATGCATCCAGGACTGAGAACCACCTTAAAGCATATTTGGATAGAACATTTTGGAAAAATACTGCCAACACAATTCATCCTAACAATCTAAACAGATATTTAGCCAAGATTAGCTCTTTAAATGCCAATTCCGTAACGTCCGTGCAGTAATGTCAACCACAATTGTATAGACACTGGGTGGAAGAACACGGCAAGTTTAATCATACTACAGATGAGATGACAGTATGTTATCTGAAAACAAGAGCAGAGGAGCAAAGTTTGGTAGTTATTATAGACATTTCTGCAGTAAGCAACATGGGCCTCAGCAACAACACTAAGAATCACTCAAGTCACCAGAATTTTAAAAACCTTTATCATCTAGATGGTACATAGTTCTCATTTTATAGTCTAGACAAACTTTTGGCTTATCAAGAATTGAGTGGCAAATTTTTTTTTTGTATTTTGCTTTTCCAACTAAACCAAGCCCCCTACTTTTCAGCCAGTATGAATGAACAAAGTCAACCAAAATACCTCACCGCCCCTTCCCCCATAATTGGTTTCAAGTTAGAGGAAAACAGCTGAGAGTTAAAAGCAAACTTGAAATGAAGGTGTGAGTTCATTTTTTATACTCTAAACAATGCACCAACACCTTGATGGTTTTGCTGCTCCAGCTTGTCAAGATCACTAAGATAACATTGTATATAGGTTTGTATATTCTTAGATATTCCATCATGCTAGCTTTCTTTCCAAATATATTCCTATTACAAAGTCAGTGTGAATAGTGAGATATCTAAGAATAGACCTAACAACAGTAATACATGCTCATTACAGAAAAATTGAACGTAAAGATAAACAATCATCCATGACCTCACCTACACAGATAATCCTCGTTAATACCTTCTTGAACTCTATTTTCAGTTCTTTAAGGACAACCTTTCTTTTACTATTACACAACTTTGATTACAATAGGCAGTGAATAAAGTATTAAAAACAAGGTGATTAAAATTACTTAATTATATAAAATAGTTGCCGGGCACATGCCATTGCACTCCAGCCTGGGTGACAGAGATTTTGATTAAAAAAAAACAGATAAATAAAATAATATGAAATGGATTCTTAATTTTTTATTAATTTTATTTTATTTTAAAATTTAAGCTTAGTTAAAATAGTTTGGGTTTAATTTAGATACAGTTGCTACCTTAAATCCTCTTTAAAATTAGCACATTATTTTAAAAGTTAACTAAAGCTTTCAGATGCCACCATGGAACAGTAAGATATAATATGATTAGAATAACATTTAAACAGTCAATCTTTTAGCCCAATCTTTCATATTTCTTTTTTTAAGTTCTAAAACAGTTTATTAGCGAGGAGAAGAAAAAAGGAAGATTCATGGCAGAAACGACCTGTCACGGGCAAGTTTCTCAAAAAAGAAAAACTGCCCGGTCTTTCACATTTCAAGATCTTCCTACCATTACTCTTCCTTGATTTAGCAGTTTCATTATTTGTTATATTATGGTAAATTGCAATTCCATCTATAGAAAGCACTGAGGGCTTAGCAGGAAACATCCCCAGGTGGCCAGAGTGCAAGAGTATGCCAATGGACCCTAAGGGCAGAAATTCCCTCACTGTCTTCCCCATTATCTCTCCCAACACCAATCCCAGATTTGGGGGGAGGAGGGGGAAATCCTATTTTAGCCTAAGACAAAGTCATCTCCACACCAACCTTTCCTCCTCCCCCAATTCACAGGCAATAATGCTACTCTTAAAATTCTTCTAGACTAACAACGGCTTCTTTTAAAAGGAAATGCAGGTTAAAAGCCAAAGAAAAGTACTGTAGCAAATGAATATCAAAGTCATTCTCCAGGCTCCTTACAAACCTTAGGATTTCCTAAAGAAAAGTAAATGCTTCTCATTAAGGAACTTAAGCTTGTTCTTCCTCTCTTAAGTACTCCTAAACATATGCCCATTAAATACTGAATTCTCCCAAAAGAAAAGGAATCTCTACTGAGCAGTGAGTTGCCTGGCCTTCAAAGACAGGGCTTATTAATCTCAAATAGCAATACTTTGAAAATTATTCTCAGTATTTTCTAGCCACCTAGGCTATCACTTTTTATCAGGGTTAAGTGCAAAAAATAATAAAAATCTTTCAACATCTGTACATAAAAAGGCAATGTATAACACTACACTATGTTTCAGCAAATTACACAGTTGTATTAGAAAGACTGAAAAAGTTATATACATTTTAAAGGAAGAATTGAACATGGATTAAGATTTACTCTTTAGATTCTATGATGTGTAATGGTTAGACTTGGGACCCACTGCACAATGTTCATAAGCTTAAAAAGTCACTAAAAGTAGAAGACATTTTGACTACTAGTTTCTCTTATCAGTAAATATACAATACTACATATTTTGACACATCTTTTATAAATGTGAAAAGAATTGCTTATTCCCTTGAACTAATGCCTTCAGGAAATGTATTCTTGTCACACCTCAGGCATATCTTTCTTTAAATGAAGTTCCCCTATCCAACACTCTTCATGGTAATATGAAGATACAGATAAAACAGAAGATACACCACTTAAGACAAAGACTATTATATCACTCTTACAACTCCTTAAATTGATTTTATTCTGGGCACTTGCCCCAGGATCTGTACTTTACAATTCACCTGGTTATATAGCTAGTAAGTATATTTAAATAATCATATTTATATAATCTCATGCTACATAGTACATAAAATATAATTTTATCATAGTTAGCTATTCAGTAAACATTTACTGGTACAAAGACTACAAAAACAAAAGACAGGAAGTGAAGCACCCTCAAGAAACAAAGTGAGGGACCCAGTGCAATGACTCACACTAGTAATCCCAGCACTTTGGGAGGCAGAGGCCAGAGGATTGTCTGAACCCAGGCATTCGAGACCAGCCTGGGCAACATGGCGAGACCTCATCTCTACAAAAAATCAAAAAATCAGCCAGGCATGGTGGCACCCGTAGTTCTAGCTACTTGGAAGGATGAAGCATAAGAATCACCCAGTCCAGCAGATCGAGGCTGCGGTAGCCATGAGCTGCACTGCACTCCAGTCTGGGAGACAAAGTGGAAAGAAAGAAACAAAGTGAGAAAGAACCCAAAGTAATGATAAGGACTTATCATTCCTTACTTAATAATGAAAAATACTGTATAATAAACTATGATGGGAATTCAAAACATAAGGAAAAGTGGTTCTAGCCAGACCTCCCAATTCTATTAATTCACATCTTCCTTGAAACAAAAAGGGTTAATGTGCCTTAAAAAGAAATCTGTTAACATATTACCTTAACTGATTATGGCCAACCACAGATAATCAGTAATAACTTAGTATTACCGGAGTGAAAGTATAGCATGGTAGTTAAAAAGCATGAATTCTGGCAACACAGGGCCTACAACAGAATAACGACCCTGCCATTCCTACCGGAAGGACCCCAGGAAACTTCTATGTGCATGGGTTTCCTCATCCTGTAAAATAAGGCGGCTAACGTAATCGATGTCATAGACTATTTTGCTAACAGCAACTGTATATATTAACAAACTATCGAGTTTAATAACAATAGTATTAACAAGTTTAATAACAGGTTCTACTTCACAGAATAACTGAAAATTCAAGGAGTAAATACACAAAAAACATTCAAAGCAATGCACAACTTATGCTAGATGCTCATTAAGTGTAAGCAATGCTGGCAAACGAAAAATCATTACTGTTGATATAAAATATCAGGGAACCAACTGACTAAACATTCGTTCGGAGGGTTCATTATTTCTCGGCTTTAAGGAGTTTTACAATCACGTTAATTCAGTATTAACAAGGATAGAGACTCTGGAGACAGCCTGAGTTCAAATTTGACTTCCACGCTTGCTGTGTAACCAACCGCCTGTTTCTTCATTTGCAAATGGGGATAATAAAAAAGAAACTATATTGTCATGTGGGTAGGGCTAAATAAAGTAATGCAGAACAAGAAAATAACTTTTGGGGCAGCACTTAAGAGCTGGCTATCATTCTTTTCCCTGCATATTAAACAATTGGGGAGTGGGGGAGGGGGCAGCTTTAGAACACAACAAGAACTGAAATCTCTCAGGTTAAAAATCAGCTTTTAGTAATACAAAATACTCTGAACGAAAAAACCCCACAAGTACAGTCACTTGTCGTTGAAAAAGAACACCCCATTCTCAGCTAAAGAATCTAATTTAGGCCGGGCTCGGTGGCTCAGCCTGTAATCCCGCGCTTTGGGAGGCCGAGGTGAGTGGATTGCCTGAGCCCGCAGGTTCGAGACCCGCCTGGGCAACTTGGCGAGACCGCATCTCCACAACAAATTAAAAAATCAGCCGGGCATGGTAGTGCACGACTGTAATTCCGGCTGCTCGGAAGGCTGAGGCGGAAGGATCGCCGGAGCCCAGCGGGTCGAGGCTGCGGTGGCCGGGAACGGCCACGGCACTCCAGTCTGGGCGACCGAGTGAGACTCCAACTCAAAAAAAAAAAGAAAAAGAAAAAGAATCTTATTTAGCAACACCTGGGTCAAGAAACCAAAAAGGAAGCAAGAAGCAGGTGGGTCCTTTAGGTGGAAAACAGCCCTCCACTGGAAGGAAATCAGGAGCCCCGGACTCCAGCCCAGCCTCCGCTGGAGGCTAAGCTCGGCCCCCTCCCTCCGTCTAGCACACGACTGCCACGGGCTTTAGAGGTGCGCCTCTGCCGTCAGACACACACCGAAGGTCGTTTCCAAAGAAGGAAGGGCGACCGGGGAACATGTTCACGGCCGCCGGGGAAGGAGCGTGAAGGGACCAACAAGCCCGGCGACAGGCTCACTTCCAAGACGGGAAAGTGCCCTGGGGACGCCCGGGGCGCGTCTCGCGGGAGGGAGCGCGTGCAGGAGCCCGGCCCGAGATAGCATCGGTGTACACACACACACACACACACACACACACCCGGCCCGAGATAGCATCGGTAAACACACACACACACACACACAGACACACACGCAGGCACTCGGGACACACACACACACACGCAGGCACTCGGGACACACACACACACACGCAGGCACTCGGGACACACACACACACACGCAGGCACTCGGGACAGACATACACACACACACACACACACACGCACTCGGGACGGCGAAGCCCGCCAGCCACACCTCCCGGGACGCGCGCGTCGGGGAGGGACCGTGAACTTGACCCCCGGGTTACCTTCTCCAGCATCTTGCGCTCCCTCTCCAGCCCGGCGGCCTCCAGCTGCTCCTCCTCCTCCAGCATGGCCGGGGTGATCACGGCGGGCTGCGGCGGCTCCCCCATCTCTGGAGCCGGGGACCCTGGGGGAGCAAGAGGGCCCCGGAGTCGCGGGCGGCGAGGTCGGCGGCGGCGCGACCCCGGCCCCCGCAGCCCGCCCGTCCAGGCGCGCGGGGACGGCCCGGGCACTCGGGCCCCACGTCCCCGAGCCGCCTGCCCCCGGTCCCGGCTCCGGGTGCCCGGGAAGGCGCCGCGCCGCGCGAGCACGGTCGGGCCACTCCGGGGTCGCCGCCGCCGCTCCGGTCCTGCCCCCGCCCCGCCTCCGAGCTGCCCACCTCCGCCCGGCGCCGCCCGCGCGGAGGCCTCCTCGCCCGCCGCGGCGGCCCGCTCCGCCACCGCCCGGGACCCTCCCCCGGGAGCCGGGTGCCCGCGTGTCAGCGCCCGCGACGCCGCGCGCCGGCTCCTCACAGGCGCAGCCGGCCCGGCCTTCTCACCGAATCGCCCGCCGGCGCAAAAACGCGCGCTTCTCTTTCGCGGGAAAACGCTGTGCTCTCGCGATAGCTCGCTCTCCCCGCCCCCCGGCCCCCGGCGGCGCGAGATCTGGCGCGCCGCCTGCGGTTCCCGTCCGGGCCGAGCCGCGGCGAGCGCGAGCGTCCGTCGGGGCCGCTGGCGTGGGCGGCCGGCCCGCTGCGGACTCGGCCTGGGGACGCGGCGGGGGCCCCGCTGTGCCCGCGGCCCCGGGGGCGGGTGCCCCGCGCGGCGGCTCGGCGGCGCTCGGGGCGGCGTGCGCGGCCCCGTCCCCCTCGGCCGTGACGCGGCGGCCCCAGACACCCCAGCCCCGGCCGCCGTGCGCGCTTCCCGGCCTGAGACTCCCCCGAGGTGCCCGGACGGGGAAGGGGGCCCCGGGGATGAGGATCGTGGCAGGACTCGAGACGGCGGGGGACCCGGACGCGCTGAGGCAGCTGAGACGGCCCGGGCGGAGCGGCGCACGGGCGCCCCCTGGAGGCGGGGCGGGCGCTTTGGGTGCTCTGCGGCCAGTCCCCGCGTGCCCGCCGGTCTCTCCAACTCGTGGCTTCCCGAGGCAGCGTGGAGCCAGCCGCCCGGGGCCTTCGTCCCACTCCCCCAGCCGTGGCTGTGTCTGCGCAAAAGCTGGGCGTCCGCAGCGCACGTATCCTGGCCGTCGGCCGCGGTCTTCTGGACGGCCCTCGAAAGTTAGCATCGCCGATGACGTGCGCTCCGTGGCAGGCGAGAAAACAGATGTTCGGAGCGGATAATCCGCCTGGTGCGGAAGAAGCCGGCGTTCGCTTCGTGGTAACGGAGGAGACAGACGCAGAAATTCAACTTTCGTGTCTTCGCGGCCTACGCTGTTCACAAAATGTTGGGTGACCCTTGAGGGATCCCGGCGCCGGACACCAAGTCATGCAGCCCGGTCACGCGCGATGGAAAAGAGCTTCGACCTGCACCACCACCGGAATCGGCGAGCCTTCCCCTCCGGACGAAGGAGGCCAGGACGTGGCCAGAACCTACTCGCTGGAACTTTCCGAAGCGGGGGTCCCTGGCCCGGAGGATCCTGAGCTGAAATCTGCCTCGACGTACCTTCAGTGGTGAACTTTGAAGCCTTCCAGTCAGACCCTCCAGTATTCCTGAATCTTTTCCTTTGCCCTCTGATCCCTTAAAACTTGCCCCAACCAGGGGCGCAGTGGCTCACGCCTGTCATCCCAGCACTTCGGGAGGCCAAGACGAGAGGACTGCCTGAGCCCAGGGGTTCGAGACCCGCCTGGGCAACTTGGCAAGACCTCATCTCTACAATAAAAAAACTAGCCGGGCGTGGTAGTGCGCGCCTGTAGTTCCAGCTACTTGGAAGGCGGAGGCGGAAGGATGGGCGGAGCCCAGCAGGTCGAGGCTGCGGTGGCCGGGAGCGGCCACTGCACTCCAGTCTAGGTGACAGAGTGAGACTCCAACTCAAGAACAACAACAAAAAATGGCGTGGTGGCGTGCGCTTGTGGTTCCAGCTACTCGGAAGGCTGAGGCGGAAGGATCGCCGGAGCCCAGCAGGTCGAGGCTGCGGTGGCCGGGAGCGGCCACTGTACTCCAGTCTGGGCGAC
>CAUYQG010165030.1:0-11187 GCA_963574415.1 Tarsius wallacei
GGGAGCCGGGCTCGGTGGCTCAGCCTGTAATCCCGCGCCTTAGGAGGCTGAGGTGAGTGGATTGCCTGAGCCCGCGGGTTTGAGACCCGCCTGGGCAAGCAAGACCTCATCTCTACAATAAATCAAAAAATTAGCCGGGCGTGGTAGCGCGCGCCTGTAGTTCCAGCTACTGGAAGGCTGAGGCGGAAGGATCGCTGGAGCCCAGCAGGTTGAGGCTGCGGTGGCCGGGAACGGCCACTGCACTCCAGTCTGGGTGACAGAGTGAGACTCCAACTCAAAAAAAAAAAAAAAAAAAAAAGATTATAATGGAGGTAAGAAAAATCCTTTTGCCTAAGTGATATCTCGGCATAGGCCTAGGCTAATGGTGTTTGTGTCTTTGTTTTTAACAAAAAGTTTTAAAAGGAAAAAACATTAATTTTAAATAGAAAAAGCTGTAGAATAAGTATATAAAAATGTTTATGCAACTGTACAGTATGATTGTGTTTTAAGCTAAGAGTTATTACAAAAGAATCACAAAGTTAAAAAACATTAAAAGTTTACAAAGTAAAAAACTTACAGTAAGCTAATTATTAAAGAAAAATATTTTTATTAATAGAGTGTAGCCTAAATGTACAGTGCTTATAAAATCTACAGTAGTGTGCAGTAATGGCCTAAGCCGTCACATTCATTCACCACTTACTCACTGACTCACCTGAGCCACTTTCAGTCCTTCCAATCCATTCATGCTAGGTGCTATTTCTCTTTTATACTGTTTTATTACCATACCTTTTTTATGTTTAGGTACACAAATACTTAGCAGTTGATAGAATCATCTACAGTATTCAGTACAGTAACATGCTATACCGGTTTGTAGCCTAGCAGACTATACCATCTAGGTTTCTGTAACTCAGTCATTGATGTTTGTACAATGACAAAATTGACTAACACATTTTTCTTAATGTATCTACATCATTAAGCAAAGTATGACTGTGTATATAGGTTGAGCGTCCCTAATCCAAAAATTTAAAATCTGAAATGCTCCATAATTTAAAATTTATTTTTCTTTCTTAAAGACAAGGAGTCTTAATATGTTGCCCAGACTTGCTCCAAACTTCTGAGCTCAAGTGATCCTCCTGCCTCAGCCTCCCGAGTAGCACTTACCAGCATGCCTGACTTGAAACTTGAACACCAATATGATGCTCAAAGGAAATGTTCACTGGAGCATTTCAGATTTCAGAGTCTTCAGATTAGGGATGCATAAATATGCAAATATTCTAAAACCTGAAAAAATCAGAAATCTGAAACACTTCTAGTCCCAAGCATTTTGAATAAGGGATAATCAACTTGTATACAGACTTACATTTACAAAGTTCTAAATAACTTTTTTCATATTTATATAAACTTTTTAATTCAAATATAAGATACATATGTAAAAGCATAATTATCCTAAGTATATAATTCAACTAATTTTTCACAGTATGAACACACTCATATAAGTAACACCCAGATGAGGGAACAGAATATTACAAAATCCCCTTATATGCCCTACCAATCGTCACCCAAGGGTAACCATTATCCTGACTTGTAATAGTTGAGCTTTATTTGTTTTTAAACTTTAGGCAGGTGAAATTATGGTATTTTTATTTGCTAACTTTAGCTCAATATTAAATTTGTGAGATGTATCCATGTTGTTAGGTGTAACTATAGACGGGTCATTTGTTTTCTCTGTTGCAGAGTATTCTATCCCATGACTATACCACAATTTATGTATCCAAAGACTGTTGATGGGCATTGAACAGTTTCCAGTTAAGCTATGCGCATTCTTGCATATGTATGTCAGTGAGCATATGTTTGCATTTCTACTGAATATGTACTTCGAAGCAAAATTGCTGAGTCATAGCACATATATATGTTCAGCTCCAGTAGCTACTATCCAACACTTTTCCAAAGTAGTTGTACCAATTTACACTCCTACTAGCAGTTTCTGTGTTCCCTTTGCTCTGTATCCCCATCAACACCTAGTATTAACTCAAATAATTGGTTTAATTAAAGCTAAATTACTAAATATTTATTAGCCTTCAGTTTATAAATTTACAAAAGGATAAGTTTTTTTTTTTACTAAAAATGTATTTAAACCTTAGCTTATTTTCTACAGTTAAGTAAATATAAATATACTTTAATCAAATTATATATATTACTACCAGAATTTTGTAGGAAAGAAGTCACTTTTATTTCCCCCTTTACTATTAATGTTTCTCAAAACCACGGCAAATAGAAAGAAATGCTCTGTACAAACCAAATAATTGTGGCTTTCTGACTCCTCTGTCAGCCAGACTGATGGTTTCCAACCAAAGGCACTAAATAGTCTCAAAACTCTGGGAAAAATCTGAATTAAGCATCTGGGCTCAGCAAGAATTAAATGCATTTAGTCACTTCCATGCAACAAGGTATTGATCTGCAGCCTTGAACACAGTATGTGCTAACATTTCAAACAACACTATGCTCCTTGGGGTGTTGGATCTTTAGCTTCATGTATTCTAGTCATGTTCAAGAAAAGGTAATTAGAAAATTTCTCATGAGTTACAGTATTAAAAAATATCTTTATGAAGCCAGTAAGTCACAATGATACCTTTTCTACCATAATAGAAGCTGTAATTTCAATAATTAGTATGCCTGCATTTCATGATTAGAAAATAAACTAATTAAACTTCAATTTAAATGCAATATAGATATTTATAAACACTGGATCTTAACAAATTAGCCATGAGGTTATTGTTCATTAAGCAAAAGAATCAATAAGCAACAACCTAGCAAGTAATATCTTATTTGAAGACTTAAATTCATTGCTTTAACAATGAGCATCACAAACAGATTTCTAGTTATAGTGAGTATGGTTACTTAGATCAACTCTTACTGAAAAAATGAAAAATGCCACATAGAACATAAAAACCCCCAAAACTAAAAATATCTAAGGTCTGCAAAGACAGTGGGAGAGCTTTCAGAGTAATTTCTTAATGAAAGCCATAAGCAGAAAGTTGAGGAGAACACAAGAACATGGGACTGACTGTGCCCTGGAGACATTTACCAACAATACAAATACAGGTCTCCAAGGGGGCGCTGTGCCCAGGTCCTCCCAACATACAGAGTTCTGTGAGTCATCTTATACAAAGCAGGGCATCTGCAGAGAAGAGATACACTCACAAAGTAAAGAAAACCCAGGTCTAGTCACTAGCCCTTGACACACTTTCACACTCCTGAAAACTGAGAAGGCTGCGCGGACCTACTTTCTCAGAGATTTGCAGATAAGGAACAAATAATTTTGGTCTGACATAGTGTCACAAACGGCAGAGCCCTTAGGTTCCTGGCAGAATCAAGCATGAAGCCTTTCTGGAGGAAGAGGTGTCCGTACTAGATTTTAGAGAACTCTCACAAATGAATTTCAAGGACAATGACCAGGAAAGAGTAAACAGCAATCAGGCCTCCAAGAAAAAGAAGATGATGTGAGCACAAACAAGATATAACAGATGCCACAGACAACAGATGACATTCATAGTGTTCTGATATTAGAATTATCACACATACTGTAGAACTACATTTCACAAACGTGAATAAATAAATCAAAAACTGGAAAATAGCTACAGGAAACTATAAAAAGCAACACAGATTTGAAAAAACAGACAAGCAGAATTTCTAGTGATAACAGACTTCTATAAATGAAAAATAACCAAAATTAAAAGCTCAATAGCTGCATTTGACAGCAGAATGGCCATAGTAGAAGACAGAAATAAAACAAAAAAAATCATTCAGAATATAACATTGAAAGAAAAAAGATGGACTATACAAAAAGACAGTAAGAAGTATAGAAAATACAGTGAGACACTATATATGTGATTTGAATTGCTGAAAGACACAGAACAAAGGAGAGAGAGAATAAGCAGAGATAATGGCAGAGGATTTTCCAGACAGATGAAAAAGGACAGTTCACAGATGCAAGAGGTACAGAAAATCCAAAAAATAATAAGTAACAAAAAAAATTACATTTAGTTACACCATAGTGAATCTACAGAAACCCAAGACACCACCTCCCCCCAAAAAAGTTTTAGAAGGATACAAAGGACAGAAAGAGAGATTTTCTTCAGAGGAAAAACTAGTAAGACTAGTTGCTAACCTCTCAATAACAATTTAGAACATATAATGAAATAATATCTGCACAATGCTGAAAAATAATAGCAAAACTAACTGCCAACCTAGAAGCTAATACACAGCAAAAATATCCCCCAAGAAATAATGACTTCATCAGACAATTTGCTATCAGCTCATTCAGGCTGAAAGAAACTGTAAAGGATGTACACCTCAGTCAGAAATAAGTGAAGACAAACGGAGGGAGTGAGAGCTAAGAAGGAAAGAAGAACAAAGCAAGTAGTAGATATGTGGACAAATGTAAATAAGTGCTAACTACATTGAAGAGGTGATAATAAGGCCTGGTAGAAGTTTAAAAAAGAGAAACAAAACAAGACAGACTTAAAAATGCCAGACAACAATAACATATATAGCATGAAGGGACTAAGTAGAGTTAAGTAGACTAAGGTTTGTATATTCCCTAAGGAAAATAAAGTTTCTTTTTCTTTGTTTTTTGTTGTTCTTGTTGTTTTTGCTTTGTTTTTTTGAGTCGGGGTCTCCCTCTGTCACCCAGGCTGGAGTGCAGTGGCATGATCTCAGCTCACTGCAGCCTCACCCTCCTGTGCTCAGGCAATCCTTCTTACTCAGCCTCCTGAGTAGCTGGACTACAGGCATGTGCCACCAACCCCAGCTAATTTTTTTTTTTTTATGTTTCCCAGTCTGATCTCAAACTCATGGACTCAGGCAATCCTCCCACCTCAGCTTCCCAAAGTGCTGGGATTACAGGCATGAGCCATTGTACCTGGCCGAAAGTTTCATTTTAAGTTTACAGTTTAATAAGTTAATATACAGGATGTAAATTTTAGGGTAAGCAGTAAAAAAGAGAGAGAGAGCCTTATATGGAAAAAAAAGAGAAATGAAAACAGAAAAAGTCAATAGTACAAGAGAGGGGAGATAAGTTAAAAATAAGTAATATACGACAAAAAGTTTAAAAGATAGTCGAATGACAAACAAACCAACAATTACAGCGTGTAAATAGAGTACATTCTGCAGTTAAAAGTCAAAAATTAGATAAATTAATTTTAAAATACTATATGATATTTACATGACATAGGTCTAAAGCACAGATAGATATTGGAAGGAGAAGAATGAAAAAAGAAATGTCGGGCAAATATTAGCCAAAGGAAAAGTGTTGTATGATTATAGTAAGATGGGTCAAAGTAGAGAGAAATGTAAAAAGCATTACAACAGATAGATAAAGATGATTTCTACATACCTCTCTTAGTAATTTGTAGAAGTAGGTCAAAGTTAGTAAAGAAAGAAAAGATTTGAACAAGAGGATTAGAAAACATGCTAAAGGACATTTATTGCATACTGCCCCAACAACTGCAAAACACATACAATGAAGGTTCGTATGTAGGGGACTTACTGTACTCTTTTGCAACATACAGAAAATATACCCCCAAAAAACATCATAACGGGCTATTAACAAAGTTCTAATAAATTTCAGCAGACTGAAGTTTCACAGAATATATACTCTAACTTCAAAGCAATTAACTTAGAAATCAGTTATACAAAGATAACTATAATAAATCTATTATATTTATAAATAAATATGTATTAATAACCTATGTGTTAAAGAAGAAAAATAGAAAATATTTTAACTAGAAGATAAAAATTTTATGTATTGAGGTTGGGCTGAGATCAGAAAGATAGTGGCCGAGCCAGTCGGACTATGTGAGTCCCAGTGTGAGCAAGTGAGTGTGTGGAAAATTTTGTGTACTTGCTGGTGAGCGAGGGAGCATGTGAGTGTCTGAGTGAGGACTAGGGAGCTAGCGGCCAGGGTTCTCCAGGTGCAGCAGCTGGTACCACAGCTGCTGGGCTTGGACCCTAGCAATTCCCGGGATGCAGAAGTCGAGCGCCATTTTCTTGTTTTGTTTTGTTTTGTTTCCTTTAAATCAACAAAACCTTTCCTGGGAAGAAAATGCTAAGTAGGGGCTCAAGAGCAAGTGGCCGGGTCCCTGGTGCAATAGCCGGGGCTTCTCTGCTTGGTGTCTGGCTCTTCCGAGGTCACAGAAGCCCAGTGCCATTTTTTTTAAAAAGCGAACAGAAGTTTTCTTGTGAGAAGCAGTGGGAAAGACTGTCGCCCCAGACTCTTCCCATCACTGGCAGGAGAGACTACCAGCTCCAGGCTTTGCCTCACCACTTCAGCACCTGGCAGGCTACTGAGAGCAGGGGCTGCAAGGGAGTCCACAGGCAAAGTCCCACGGAAGAGGACTAGAGAGGCACCCCACCACCATCTTGACATCTTGAAGGCAGGCAGGAAAGTACACTGACTTGCTCACCACGCTGAGCAACAGACCCGATCTCTGCGACTGGTGGATCAACCACTCAGGGATTGATTGTGACCCAGCGGGAATATCCTGAAAGCACAAACTTCAGAGGGACCTGATGAATGTTGTGTTCCAGGTGCCTCACCCCCTGCTCTGATCGAGCCACGGGACAGAGGATGTGGCCAGAAAAGAACAAGGAAGGACTCCAAAAAGATCAGTGGTGAGTCTGGGGCTGACCCAAATCCCCTCCTCCCCAGCAATCCTCTGAACGTCAGACCCACACAGCTGGGCCACGACTGAGAGGGACAAACCCAGGCAGAGCCTGGACGTCAGTCACAATAGGAGAGTTAACTCCATTCCAGGATAGGCCTGGCTGGGCAACCCCGGTGAGAGTACATACCTAGGAAAGAGACCACCGCACTTCCCCACTGGAGGAGATCTCCCTGACTATACGTGAGTGGGAGGGGAGGACTGCAGTCCCACCCACCTCCACTGCCCCTCCTCCTTCCCTGCTCCAGACACTGAGGAGAGAGTAAAAGAGGTGGCACTGCAGGAGAGACCTGATTAGAGGAACAATTACAGAGCCTGCCACAAGAGGGCAGGGTTTTTAAATTTTTAAAAATATATATATATATTTTAATTTTTTAAAATTCTTTCTTTATTTGTTCATCTATTTGATAAATATTTTTCCTTTGTGCATGAATGTGTATGTGAGGGTTTGATCTGCATCCCCCCAAATTTGTTTTTCTTTTTCTGTTTCTTTCTTCTTTTATTTGTCATTTTCTGTTTATGTGCATATATGAATGAATGAGCATTCACCTTTCAATTTTGTTGTTGTTATTGGCTTGTTTATGCTCTTTTGTTCTTCCAGGTTTTTTATTTTCATTTTTTAGTTTAAGGTGTGTGTTAATATATGTGTGAGGATTTGATCTGAATTCCCTTTTTTTTTCTTTTTTCCAATCTTTGTTTTTCTCTATTCACTTTGTGCTAGGCATGTGTGTGTGTGTTTAGTTTTCTTGCTTTTTTGTTTTTGTTGTTTTGTTACACTTTGTTGTTATTCCAGTTTGTTTTGGGATGTGTGTGTGTATATCTGTGTCTGTGTGTGTCAAACTGTTTTTTTTTCATTGATTTCTACTTTGCATTATCATATAGAGTGGTGGTGGGGAATAGGTCTCAGGCAGCACATAACTCAATAAGTGAACATTGTAATTTGCAAGTAGTTTCTGAATCCTAGCACCCCATCCCCTACTTTAGTCGAATTTCAAAAACTACAAGAGACAACAAAGCTTCCCATCCACCATCTAAATTCAAAATAGAAAAAACCCAGAGACCAGATCAGGGAAGAATAGAGGACTGAGCACACATCAGAAGGAAAAGCCTCCTCCACTGACACTGAATAACAGAACTAAAGAGAAAAACAAGAGATATATCATGAATGAGGAAAAACCAAAGGAAGACCACAGGCAATTTCAAGTGTACCAAAGACAAAACCCCTGAAACCTTGGTGCCCAAACAATGGAAGTCACCAACGACTGGCCTCAGAATACAGAATATGACAGGGATTAGGGAATGGATGGAAAAAGTAAATAAGATTCCAGAAAGAAAAGATGCAGCACTGAAAGAACTTGTAACAGAGATTGTGGCAATAAAAAATTTCATCCAGGAAATAAATAACAGATGACAAGCATGGAAAGCAGAATCAATCTAGATGAAGAATCTCAGAACTTGAAGACCAGAACATGAAATTAACCCAATCTATAAAAAACATAGAAAGAAGACTCAGAAAAAAAACAAAGTCTACAAGAGATGTACGATTATATCAAGAGGCCGAACCTATGCCTGATTGGTATTTCAGAAGAAGAAAGGGAAATGGAGGACAACTTGGAGCAAGTATTCCAGGAGGTAATCCAAGAAAACTTTCCCCATCTAAAGAGAAACGTGACCAGTCAAGCACAAGAGATACAGAGAACCCCCACAAGACATCAAAAGAGAAGACCAACCCCTAAAAAAACAAACTGGAATAACAACAAAGTGAAACAAAACAAAAACCTGGTTCTTTGAAAGAATTAACAAGATTGATGAATCCCTACCAGAATGACCGAGAAATAGAGAGAAAAGTCCAAATAAACACAATCAGAAATACAAAAGGTCAAATCACAACTGACCACGAAGAAATACATAAGATTATCAGACATTACTATGGACCCTATGTGGAAACAAACTTGATAAGCTAAATGAAATGGAGAACTTTCTGACATCACACAACCTCCACAGGTTGAAACAAGAAGACTTTGAGACACGAAATAGACCAATAACAACCCAGGAAATTGACTCTGTCACATAAAAATTACCTACAGTAAAAAGCCCTGGACTGGATGGCTATCCAGCAGAATTCTACAAAACATACAAGGAGGAGCTGATACCAGTCCTCTTGAAAGTATTCCAGGCAATTGAGAAAGATGGAATTCTCCCCAAATCATTTCATGAAGCTAACATCACACTGATAGCCAAACCAGGTAAAGATCCAACAAAAAAAGAGAACTACAGGTCAATATCCCTTACTAGCATAGATGCAAAAATCTTACAAGATTCTAGCAAATCGGGTCCAAAAACACATCTCAAAAATCATTCACCATGACCAAGTAGACTTCATCCCGGGGATGTGGGGCTGATTCTACATTCACAAGACCATAAGTGTAATTAAATACCTCAACAGATGTAAAAACAGGAACCACATAATTATATCATTAAATTCAGAAAATGCTTGATAAAATCCAGCGTCCCTTCTTGATAAAAACCCTCAAACACCTAGGCATAGAAGGAGCATGCCTCAAAATAGTAAGTGCCATCTACGATAAGCCCACAGCTAACATTGCTAAATGGACAGAAACTAGAAACATTTCCCCTGAAAACTGGAACAAGATAAGGCTGCCCACTCTCACTCCTCTTGTTCAACATTGTTTTGGAAGTCCTAGCTTGGATAATTAGACAAGAGAAGGAAATCAGGGGTATCCAAATAGGAAAAGAGGAAGTCAGGTTATCCCTCTTTGCTGATGATATGATCCTGTACCTTGAAAATCCAAGAGAATCTGTCAAAACCCTGTTTGCACTGATAAAGGGCTTTGGCAAAGTATTAGGGTACAAAATAAATATGCAAAAGACAGTTGCATTCCTATACAACAACAAGAAGCAGGTAGAGACCCAAATAAAAAGCACAATTCTATTAACGATACCAACAAAATAAAAAATGAAATACCTCGGCATCTTCCTAACCAGAGAAGTGAAAGACCTTTACAATGAGAGCTACAAAACACTGCTCAAGGAAATCCGAGAAGACACAAACAAATGTAAAAATATCCTGTGCTCATGGATAGGAAGAATGAAATTGTTAAAATGTCCGTCCTACTAAAGGAAATCTACAGATTCAATGCAATACTCATTAAATTACCAGCATCATTCTTAGTCCTGGAAATGACACTACAGAAATTCATATGAAAACATAAACAACCACGAATAGCCATAACAATCCTTAACAAGGGAAACAAAGCAGGAGGTATCACACTTCCAGACTTCAAACTTTATTATAAGCCTACAGTAATCAAAACAGCCTGTATTGGTATAAGATCAGGCACATAGACCAATGGAACAGGGTAGAGATTCCAGAAGCAAAGCCTCAGTTTCTCAGCCAACTCATATTTGACATAGCCTCCAACAACAACTACTGTTGGAGAGGAGAACCTATTCAATAAATGGTACTGGGAAACCTGGCTGACCATATGCAGAAGATTGAAACAGGACACCTATCTATCCCCACACACAAAAATTAGCTCTAAATGAGTCAAAGACCTAACTGTAAACCTTAAACTATAAGTATCATAGAAAACGTAGGAGACACTCTTAGGAAAATTGGAACTGGCAACCAATTCCTGATCCGAACTCTAAGTGCCCATACCATAAGAAATAAGATAGACAAGTGGGACCTCATCAAACTGACAAGTTTCTGCAAAGCAAAAGAAACCATCAAGAGAGCAGGGAGACAGCTCACAGAATGGGAAAAAATATTTGCCAACTGTATATCTGACAAAGGCCTAACATCTAGGATCTACAAGAAGCTCAAATATGCTGAAAGGAAAAAAACAAACAGCCCCATTAAAAAGTGGGCAAAAGACATGAATAGACACTTCTCATAAGAAGATGTACAGGCAGCCAACAGACACATGACAAAGTGCTCACCTCACTCATCATCAGAGAAATGCAAATCAAAACCACATTGAGATACCACCTAACCCCAGTAAGAATAGCCATCATTAATAAAACAAACAACAGATGCTGGCGAGGATGTGGAGAAATAGGAACACTTCTACACTGCTGGTGGGAATGCAAACTAGTGCAACCTCTTTGGAAGACTGTGATGGTATATGAAAATACTAGAAAATGACCTTCCATATGACCCAGCAATTTCCCTATTGAGAATATACCTGGAGGAACTCAAATCATTCTACAAAAAAGATACCTGCACACGTATGTTTGTTGCAGCTCTATTCACAAGAGCAAAAACATGGAACCAACCATGTTGCCCATCGAAGCTGGACTGCACAAAGAAAATGTGGTGCATATACACAATGGAATATTATGCAGCCATAAAGAAGGACAAACATATGGACTTCACAGCAACTTGGATGGATTTAGAGTCTATCATACTCAGTGATCTATCAAAGAACAGAATACCATATGTTCTTACTCATAAGTGAACCTT
>CAUYQG010165035.1:0-41140 GCA_963574415.1 Tarsius wallacei
GCAGCCTCGACCTGCTGGGCTCCGGCGATCCTTCCACCTCAGCCTTCCAAGTAGCTGGAACTACAGGCGCACGCTACCACACCCGGCTAATTTTTTGACTTATTGTAGGGATGAGGTCTCGCTTGCCCAGGCGGGTCTCGAACCCGCGGGCTCAGGCAATCCACTCACCTCAGCCTCCCAAGGCGCGGGATTACAGGCTGAGCCACCCAGCCCAGCAGCGCTACTCTTAAATTCCCTTGTGAATCAAGCCCACTCCAGGCCCTGTTACTAAGTGGTGGGGGAAGGGAGGGGACTAGCATTTATTGAGCACCTACACACGTGTAGGGTGTCCTATTTGACCTTCACAATGCCCCCATAGCTACTAATATTTCCCCTTCATATTTGACGGAACGATACGATTATCCCTTGTGCACTGGCAGGAATTGGATCTGGCTCCATCTGTGTGTCCTGAGGATCCAGACAGCACCTATTACATTGAGTTACATTCAGGAGTTTACCAGCTTCTAAGTATTGGAGGTAAGATTCTAATCCAGGCGTGCCTAACTTCAAGGCAGTGATCTGTCCACTACTTGCTACTGTCTCCTGCCTTCTCTCCAATAAAGCAGGACAAACCCAGACTTGTTTGGACTTGTTCCAACACAAACAGGCTTTTTTTCATTCCAGATATCTCTTCTTGTCAATCAAAAGCTCTAGATCTTATCTTCTAGAACTCTCAGTTCTGCCATTAGAAGCAGAGGAGTGTGGGAAATCCAGTCTAAGAAAGGAGAGGAGGTCTGAATGTGGGGAGGGGGGTGTGTCTTAGGTACTTAAATCAATGCGGTAGTTACTAGTAATTTTCCTCATGCAGCTGAGTCTGTGTAAACGTATTAGTCTGCACTGAATTCAAGCAAGGACGCCAGCATTTTATGAAATCCTGACTTCCTCACTTCTGAGGGTTGTGGTTCTCAGATTGGAGCCACTTCAGAATCACCTAGAAGGCTTGTCCAAATACAGATTGCTGGTCCACCCCCACAGTTTCTGCCTCAGCGGGTTTGGAGTGTGTCCCAAGAATTTGCATTTCTAACAAATTCCCAGGTGACACTGATGCTGTCGGTCTGGGGATTGTACTTTGAGGGGCACTGCTCTAGGACCAGAAAGGGGGCTTCACTAGAAATAATACAGTGTTTGGACCTTCAGTTCACAGATACTTTGGAATTCAAGGCCACTCTACACTTGTCATCCTCCCACTATCTGAAAATGCCCTGCAGTCCTCTCTCTCCTTTGAAGCCGGCATTCATTTCTCGTCTTTCTCATTCCCATAGATATGAATCAGGCACTGACAACGTCACAGATACTGGCTGGATCCTCAGGACACACAGATGAACTAGACCTCATTCCTGCCAGTGCACAGAGGATAATCATGTAAACAAAATAACACCAATAGAGTAAGAGAGGTTGTAATGGAAGTGGTTAAAGTCAGTCACAAAGGAAGAGAGAAGGAAGGGAAGGTGCCCAAGGGACTTTCCCCTGGAGCTGAGTTTAGAAGGCTAGGGATGGAGTTGCCAGGAGCAAAAAAAGACAGTCCGCATGGTGGTATGAAGCAACACAGCAAGTTCAAGGGCTGCAAGAGGTCTGTTGGGCAATAGATGCTTGGTTGAGTATGGGGAGCCCAGCAGGACCAGTGCACTGAGATGCTTGACTATCTTTCCTTTTAAGATGATGATGAGTCATTGAGTGGTTCTTAATGGAAAGATGACATCCTAAGGCTGGAAAGTTATTTGAGTGGAGGGGTCAGTGTCTTAGTCTGTTGGGGCTGCTATAGTAAAATACCATAAACTGGGTTGCTTATAAACAACAGACATTTATTTCTCACAGTTCTGGAAGCTCAGAAGTCCAAGATCAAGGCAGACATGGCGTCACTCGACAGCTCCCTTTTTGCTGTGTTTTCACATGACAGAAGGGGCAAGAGAGCCCTCTGGGGTCCTTTTATAAGAGCATTAATTCTGTTCATAAGGGCTCCATCTTCATGACCTAGTCACCTCCTAAAAGGTTCCACCTTCTAATACCATCACCTTGGGGGTTAGGATTTCAAAATGTGAATTTTGAAGGGCGCATTCAGACTATAGTAGTTAGGGACATCAAACCAGGAGGCTATTGCAGAAGAACCCACTGGGAATAATGAGAGTGTGAATAAGAATGAGACCTCTCTGAATTGAAAGAAAAAGCAAATACTGGTAGTGTGAAAATAAAATGTTCAAGTTCACTCTCGTTGCCCTCCACCACCAAAGAAGCCTAGCTAAGTTTGGGGGGATAAGACACAAATATTTCTGTGTGTTTTGATGTTGCTATCTTAGTCTGTGCCTTGGTTAAACTGTGCATTTCTGTTCCAATAAGTTCCACCTTTTAAAAGATACTTTAACTCATTACTATTTGAGTTTACTCTCCTTCTCATTCCCAGATGTTTATTTGTCCAAAATCATTTAGTACTTGTTGGCTGGTAGAGAAGCCATAGCAAATAAAGGGATAGTTGAAAGTCATTGTGACACACACTAGAACAAAGAACTACAAAGATCTGTGATATCATAAAGGAGAGAAAGATGAACCGAAAAATAATTTTGATGATATGATTAATTTTTAAAGTACTTTGAAATTAATTTTATGCACTTGAATAGCAAATAATAACTTTTTCCTCTTAGATTGAAAACAACTTCCAAGGTGATCGTGTATTTTTTCTTTATCGAGTGTCTAAAATAGAACTCTAGCATAGGCACTAGATAAATATATTTTGGGCACTGAGAAAACTAATTAAACTGCTCTAACTTATAAATCTCACTAGAATATCAAAATTCTAAAATAAGTAGTAGTCTCCATTATCAGATTTTACTTGATGTCTAAGAACTCTTGTAGTAAGCAAGGGTGAACGTGTAATATCTAACCATCAAGTACAAAAACCTAGCCTTGACGAGACAGCATGAGCTGAGCCACTGGGCCTGGCCCAGGAGTTATAATTTTAGAAAATAAAAATGTTTTCAAAAATCACTCCTATTTGCACATTGGGAATCTGAGGTAACAGCATTAATGTGATAAATGAGTTGAATCTGTTAATAAGACAAGTTTTAAAAATCATCTTCCAGTGATTCAATGCCAAGTGCCTGAGGTAGAAGTGACACAAGTTAGACTGAAGAACAAAAAAACCCTTCCCTGGGACTCCCGTGGCTACAAGGTCAACTGAAACCCCAAGGATGGTGGCTCCTCCTTAGCTCCATAAATGACTTTTTGGCAAGTCACAGAAAGAGATGTCACCCACTGCGGTGTCCACAGAGAGTCATTATCTGCCTTTGAGAGCAGAGAGAAGCTCTATCCATCAAGAGACCAAGAATGTAAATGATTCTTCCAAAGCCCAGTGTGCTGACCTCACAGCAGGGAAACCCCAAGCAAGCCTTCACAGCCAAAGGAACTTCCAAAATAAAATTAAAGAAAAATTAACTAGGGAAAAAAATGAGAGGAAAGAAATTAACTGGAATGATTAATGATCTCCTTTTGGCTCTTCTGCTGAACTAATTCATGTTCTTGGTAAATGAATTCAAGATTGGCCCCTAATAGCCTGGGGCTCAGTGAAGGCAGCTTCTAGGGTGTCAGCATGGCCCCATCTCTCTGAGGCCAAACAGCTCAGGCCATGACCAGACTGACTCCCAGAGGTAACAGTGACCTACATTCAGGAGGGCCTATTCCCTAGGCCTCTCCACCTGCGGCCTTAGCAGTGCTATAGGTTGTTAGCATGCAGCATTATTTGTCACTTTATTTTATTATAAAGATGCAGAGTACAAGTCAGGAAACATCTTTCTTCACCACATGGGAAAGGTTTCAGGTGTGCTTTTTATACTGTAAGCATCTGTAAAGTTAGGTTTGCATAGCAAAAGAAAGCATGGAAGATTTCTAGCATCTGGTACAGCAAAGAAATGATCAAACCTGGGAAAATGACAAAATAATTTGGGCTTATCACTGGTATCATTGCATCCTGCTTCTATCACCCCCGCCCCATCGCCTGACCCTACTTCCACCTCAGGCCCACCGACTGCCTGGCGATTTTCTGTCCACACAACAGTCTGCATGTTGAATTCCTCATAAGCCTGTTTCCTTAAAGTACACCATATATTGAGACTATCCTTCTTGGTGCTTACATTGGGTCTGTCTTCATCCTGTATAAATTCCTTTCTTATGGCATCACAGGTCTCAGGTAAAAAGCAATCTGACGAGTTATTTACACTAGGGTGTGAATAACAACGGCAATAGCACATACAGTTACTCACTGGCCCATACTTTTCTTCCTTGTGGGGATAATCTCAGCTGACTGACTTGTCTTCCCAGCCTCCCTTTTAGCTTTGGGTGACTGTGAGTCATTGTTCTAGCCAGTAGACATAGCACAAGTCTACTGGGCTGTTCTCAAAAGTGTTTGCCTGATAGAAGGGGGACAGACATACCTGGCATCTTTCCTTGTCTCTCTTGAAAGCAAGCATGCCAGCTGGAGGTACAAGACATGCTGTCACCAGAAGGTAACCAACAAGGGAGAGAGACCAAGGAGTCCTGAGAAGACAAGTCACTGTGTTACTGCCCTTGTTATCTTGTCTCCCTGCATGGAGCCCTGACTCCCTCCAGCTACTCCCTCTCCCTAGAACCCTCCATGCCCTGTGTCCTTCTCTGATACTCTGCCAGCTAATCCATCACTCCAGCTCCATCTAATCACTAGCTTTCTTCACCACCATCTGCCTCCTAACCCCTATCTTATTGCTGGAGAAAGTCCATATAAATTGGAGGATTTTTGCTATTTTATTGTGGTAAGAACATCTCAAGGATGAGATCTACTCTCTTAACAGATTTTTAAACACTTATTTATTTAGTTAATTTATTTATTTTTGAGTTGGGGGTCTTACTCTGTCCCCCAGGCTGGAGTGCAGTGGCACGGTCATGGCTCACCACAGCCTCAACCTCCTGGGCCCAGGCAATCCTTCCTCCTCATCCTCCGGAGTAACTGAGACTACAGGTACATGACACCATATTCAGCTAATTTTTTGATTTTTTTTTTGTAGAGACGAGGTCTCACTGTGTTGCCTAGGCTGTTCTAGAACTCCCGGGCTAAGCAATCTTCTCGCCTCAGCTTCCCAGGCGTGAGCCACCTCACCCAGCCTCTTAACAGATTTTTAAGGGTACAATACGGTATTGTTAATGATAGGTGTTATGTTGTGATGTAGATCTCCAGAACTAACTGCTCTTGCACAATTGAGACTTTATATTCATTGACTCACAACCCCCCATTTCCCCCTCTTACCCCAGCCCCTGGCGACCACCATTCTATCCTCTGCTTCTATGAATGTGACTATTTTAGATATCTCATATAAGTGAAATCATGCAGTATTTTTCCTTCTGGTCCTAGTTTATTTCGCTGAACATAATGTCCTTCAGGTTCATCCATGTTATTGCATATGACAGGGTCTTCTTTTTGAAGGCTGAATAGTATTCCATTGTATGGACACATGTGAGGTTTTAACCTTCCCCCAAACTTCACTTGTAGTCATGTCTGCATTCACCCTTCCCCAAAGGAGAGTGGAAAACACTGGAATTTATGACTTTCCCTGGCACTTTTGTTTTCTGCATCTTAAGTAACTGTAATAGTGCTAAGGGAACTCACCTCCCTGGTCTCCTGGCTCTCCTCCCATTATTACTAGATATGGATTGATGGTTAATATAGATTGATGGTTAACGTTTGGGTCAGAAAGACCTAGGTTCTCTTTCCAACTCTGCTAGAATTGCCCAGTAACTATTGCCAAGTAATTTAATTCCCTTTACCCTAAATTTCCTACTTATAAAATAAATCTGGTTGGGTTCGGTGGCTCAGTCTGCAATGTCGCACTTTGGGAGGCCGAGGCAAGTAGATTGCCTGATACCGCAGGTTCAAGACCAGCTCGGGCAACTTGGCAAGCCCTCGTCTCTACATTAAGTAAAAAATTAGCCGGGCATGGTAGTACGTGCCTGTAGTTCTGGCTACTTGGAAGACTGAGGCAGAAGAATCGCTGGAGTCCAACAGGTCAATGCTAGGGTGGCTGTGAGCATGCCCCTGCACTCCAACCTGGGCAACGGAGTGAGTCTCTAACTCAAAAAAATAATAATAAAATAAATCTATTTTACATTTTGCTATGAGCTGTTATAAAATAGAAACAAGCTAACATAAAAGCCACATAATAAATGTTGAATAAACACTAGGTATTATTTTTCACAGGGTCCATACCAGTAGGCAAAGACACCTCTGCATCCCTGGGCCCACCTGGGGTGGCCAGACCCCCATCAGCAAGCATTTCATTCGCTGGATTAGGACTCGCCTCATCTCCAAAGCCCCCTTTTATTCTCAAGAGGAGAAAATGCATTATTACAAAGCCATTAGTTTAAATTTGTTTTTTGTTTTTGATTCAAGGTCTCACTCTGTCACACAAGCTGGAGTCAGTGGCACCATCATGTCTTCCTACAACCTCAAACCACTAGGCTCAAACGATCCTTCTGCCTTAGCCTCCCAAGTAGCTGGGTTTACAGGCACACATCAGTACACTCAACTTTTTATAGAGATGGGGGTCTCACTATGTTGCCTAGTCTGGTCTTGAACTCCTGGACTCAAGCAATCCTCCCACCTCAGCCTCCCCAAGTGCTGGAATTATAGGCAAAGGACACTGTGCCTAGCTTTAAATTTGTTTTTAAATTTTCATTATTTCAGTGGAAGAAGATGGGATAGAATTAGAACACCAGAGTTATGCCAAGGGAGACAAAATAGAGGATGCTAGCATGGTGGGATGTGGGTGCAAAAGTAGAGGAAAAAGTAAAAGGAACTAGGGCAAATGCATACTGGCCCCAGAGATGGTTCGCATCCATCTCTTTTCTCCTCTGTTGCTGCTTTTGCTCCCTCTGGTTTAAAAATAAAGTGTCCTGTTTTCGCTCTAATTTATGCCTTTTATTTTCATATTTATGAGATTAAAATTGCATAACCTGCCCAGGATGAACCGTGATCTAAGGCTCTTGATGTGGCTCTTGATGTGAATTCAAAAAGGAAGGAAAAAAAAGGCCCCAGGCCCGGCCCGAGGCGGCAAAATGCTTATGTAGCATGAGAACTTTATTGACTTTAGTTGCAGGATTGTTCTCCCAGGCAAGGAAAACCATTTTAAAAAACAAACAAACTTGTATTCTGGGGTATTTCCCAGAAAAGACGCAGGTATGGTTAGCAAGCTGGGATTTGGTTTTGTTTTTTAAGCTCCAGCCCGGTGGCAAAAGGTCAGACTTGTGTTGTAACTCTGGTTCCTCTCTCCCGTAACCCTAACCACAGCCCTCTAAAAGTTATGCAGTGTGGCAATTAGTAAAACGAAATTTCATTTTCTAAACATCTTTCCCTCCATACCTTAAAAAGTGACTGCTGAGTTTTAGAATGTTCTGGAAAAGCTCTGGTGGTTGACATTTCAGAATAACAGCAGAAAGCTGTTAAAAGTATTTCCCTTAAAATAAGTTAATGAGATGGAAAGACGGGGCAAAGTAGACATGCCTAACATGAGTGAGTTCTTGAGAATGGGTGAGAAGGAAAAAATGAGGTGGTAGTGTGTGGGAAGAGGTTTCTTTTGTGCCGAGGCAAAATCACGACTCATTGCAGCCTTGACCTCTTAGGCTTGGGCGACCTTCCCTCCCAGCCTCCCGAGTAGTCGGAACTACCAGCATGTGCCCCCTGGCTAGCTTTTTTATATTTTTTTGTGGAAACAGGTCCTGCTGTGCTGCCTAGGCTGGTCTCAAACTCCTGGGCTCAAGCAATCCTTTCACCTTGGCCTCCCAAAGTGCTGGAATTACAGGTGTTAGCCACTGTGCTCAGCCTGAACGTTTTCTCAAAGAGCTGTATCACCTTTTGAGCTGCAAACAAGAGTGTTAGTCTGTGTGGAACCCTCCAACTCTGCCCCAGTTTGCTCAGTGCACTACAACGGGTAGAAAGCACAGACAGCATGTCAGCACCATCCTGGGCCCTGGGGCCCCAGGCCAGGATGCCCAGCTCTACCCCGTAGAGGGTGGACTCCCCGAGATCTCCATCTTCACATCAATTACAGTTGAGAGCAGAACCGGCCATCGCCACACACTCAATGAAGTTGTCAAATGATCACACTGCACAGCAGTGAGCATGGTCAGAAGCGGACATATTGTATATTGTGGCTCTCAGTTTCAAAGTGGATAACAATCCTGACTTTATCATTGTCATTTATAATTAGGCTTGGCATTCTAGACTTAATTCGGCCACCACTCTGTACCTATGACAGTAATAGAAGACATCTGCACACACTGTGAACTAAAAGCCTCATTTGACCCCTAGCCTGATACCAAAGCAACAAAGTGAGATACGTTTGCTTGAACTTTTTATTTCCCCCGTTCTTTACCTAACTTTTATTATAAGAAACTGGACAGCAGACAGATGCTGTGGCCAATGCCTGTAATCCCAGCACCTTGGAATGCCAAGACGGGAGGACTGCTTGAGCCCAGGAGTTCAAGACCAGCCTGGGCAACATAGTGAGACCTCATCTCTACAAAAAAAATTTAAAAATCAAAAAATTAGCTGGGCGTGGTGGCACATGCCAGTAGTCCCAGCTGCTTGAGAGGCTGAGGCAGAAGGAACACCTGAGTCCAGGAGGTGGAACCACAATGGTGCCACTGCACTCCAGCATGGGCAACAAAGTGAGACCCAGACTCAAAAAATATGAAGCAATTTGGATGGACTTAGAGTCTATAATACCGAGTGATCTATCACAGAAACAAAGAACTAAGTACCACATGCTCTCACTCATAAGTGGACCTTGAACAATTTTCATAATACTATAAGAAAGGGATTGGCAGTAGTGGGGAACTGCCAGGAGAGGGGGTGGGACACACCTCATCAACAAGGGTACCTGCCTAATGAATATTTGTATACCTAACCCTGAATTGTACTCCTCATCTTTGAAATAAAAAAGTTTTAACACAATCTGTAGTCTCTCAGTTTCAGAGAGAAGAGTATTAAAACTCTCCCCCCGCCCCCCGCCACCAAAAAAAAAAAAAGCATGACAAAGAAACTGGCTGCAACAAAATGTAAAAAAAGAGAGATCAAGAACCTATGTAATCTATAAACGAATTACTCAGCTCCTAAGTCAAGAGGCCAACTTTCTTGTTATGGGTTGAATTGTGCCCTGTCCCCCACAATTTATATGTTGACGTCCTAACCTCCAGTACCTCAGAATGTGACCTTATTTGAAAATAGGGTCTGTGTAGAGGTAACCAAATTAAAATGAGGTCATCAGGGTGGGTCTTGATGCAATTTGACTGGTGTCCATATTAAAAGGGGAAATTTGGACAGAGACACATGCACATCGTGAGAAAACACCAAGTGAAGATGAAGGCAGGGGGGATGATGCTTCACAAACCAAGGAACAGCACAGAGTGGCAGCAAACCACCAGAAGAGAGAAGCATGGAACAGATTCTCCCTGGAGAGCCCTCAGAAGGAACCAATCCCCAAATATCCTGATCCTAGACTTCCAGCCTCCGGGACTGTGACACAATACATGTCTGTTTATTTCATAATAGCAACTCTATGAACTACTACATCTTTGTATTTTAAAATCCCATGATCTATAAATGAGGCAATCTAATAATGAAGAGAAGCACATGTGTATCCACTGAAACTGTAGACAGCTTTCCACAGTTTCCTGGTCAACTCTGTGCTTAGATTGAGGTGTGAGATTCCCCTAGTAATGAATAGAAATCTTCATTGTTTATGACCAAAAGCAAAATGTCTTATTCTTCAGTCACTTCGCTCTGGGTAAGTCTTGTCCACCTCATGTTATAAGTAGATTAATTGCTTTCCCACATAGCTGTGGTCTGATGAAGATTCGAGTTTTATCTCCATTTTCTTTTTTTTCCTTTTTATTTTAAAGATGTAGGTTAAAATTCAGGGTTAGGTATACAAATGTTCATTATGCAGGTACCCTTGTTGATGAGGTGTGCCCCTCCCTCCCCTGGCAGTTTCCGTCAACTGCCAATCCCACCCACCTTACCCTGGCGGTTTCCAACTGCTGCCAATCCCCTTCTCATAGTAGTATGATAGTTGTTCAAGGTCTGCTGATGAGTGAAAACATATGGTACTCTGTTCTTTGTTTTTGTGATAGATCACTGAGTATGATAGACTCTAAATCCATTCAGGTTGCTGTGAAGTTCATATGCTTGTCCTTCTTTATGGCTGCATAATATTCCATTGTGTATATGTACCACTTTTTTTAAATCCAGTCCAGCTTCAATGGGCAGCATGGTTGGTTCCATGTTTTTGCTATTGTGAATAGAGCTGCAACAAACATGTGTGTGCAGGTATCTTTCCTGTAGAATGATTTGAGTTCCTCCAGGTATATTCCCAATAAGGGGATTGCTGGGTCATATGGAAGGTTAATTTCTAGTTCTTTCAGAAATTGCCACACTGTCTTCCAAAGAGGCTGCACTAGTTCGCATTCCCACCAGTAGTGTAGAAGCGTTTCTTTTTCTCCGCATCCTCGCCAGCATCAGTTGTTGTTTGTTTTATTAATGATGGCCATTCTTACTGGGGTTAGGTGGTATCTCAATGTGGTTTTGATTTGCATTTCTCTGATGACGAGTGAGCACTTTTTCATGTGTCTGTTGGCTGCCCATATATCTTCTTTTGAGAGTGTCTATTCATGTCTTTTGCCCACTTTTGAATGAGTCTGTTTGTTTTTTTCCTTTCGGCGTGTTTGAGTTCCTTGTAGATCCTAGATGTTAGGCCTTTGTTAGATATACAGTTGGAAAATATTTTTTCCCATTCTGTGGACTGTCTCCCTGCTCTCATGATGGTTTCTTTTGCTTTGCAGAAGCTCGTTAGTTAATGAGGTCCCACTTGTCTATCTTATTTCTTAGGGTATGGGCAGTTAGGGTTCCGAATAGGAATTGGTTGCCAGTTACAATTTCCATAAGGGTTTCTCCTGCATTTTCTAAGATTCTTATAGTTTGGGGTTTTACGTTTAGGTCTTTGATCCATTTAGAGTTAAATTTTGTGTATGGTGATAGGTAGGGGTCCTGTTTGTCTTCTGCATGTGATCAGCCAGTTTTCCCAGCACCATTTACTGAATAGGTTCTCCTCTCCCCAGTGGTTGTTGTTGGAGGCTTTGTCAAAGATGAGTTGGCTGAGAAATTGAGGCTTTGCTTCTGGAATCTCTATCCTGTTCCATTGGTCTGTGGGCTTGTTCTTGTACCAATACCAGGCTGTTTTGATTACTGTAACCTTATAGTAACGTTTGAAGTCTGGAAGTATGATACCTCCTGCTTTGTTTCTTTTGCTAAGGATTGTTTTGGCCATTTGTGGTCATTTATGTTTCCATATGAATTTTTGTATTGTCATTTCCAGGTCTGAGAAGAATGATGTTGGTAACTTAATGGGTATTACATTGAATCTGTAGATTGCCTTTGGTAGGATGGACATTTTAACAATATTGATTCTTCCTATCCATGAGCATGGAATATTTTTTCATTTGTTTGTGTCTTCTTGGATTTCTTTGAGCAGTGTTTGTAGTTCTCATTGTACAGGTCTTTCAGTTCTCTGGTTAGGAAGATGCTGAGGTATTTCATTTTTTTGGTGGCTATTGTGAATGGGATTGTGCTTTTAATTTTGGTCTCTGCCTGCTTGTTGTTGGTGTATAGGAATGCAACCGTATTTTGCACATTTATTTTGTACTCTGAGACTTTGTCAAAGTCTTTTGTCAGTGCAAGCAGGTTTTTGATAGATTCTTTTGGATTTTTGAGGTATAAGAGCATATCATCAGCAAAGAGGGATAACTTGACTTCCTCTTTTCCTATTTGGATACCCTTGATTTCTTTCTCTTGTCTAATTGCCCTAGCTAGGACTTCAAACACAATGTTGAACAAGAGGGGTGAGAGTGGGCAGCCTTGTCTTCTTCCAATATTTATGGGCAATGTTTCCAGTTTCTGTTCATTTAGCAATATGTTAGCTATGGGTTTATCGTAGATGGCACTTATTATTTTGAGGTATATTCCTTCTATACCTAGGTGTTTGAGGGTTTTTATCAAGAAGGGATGCTGGATTTTATCAAAAGCTTTTTCTGCATCTAATGAGATAATCTTGTGGTTCTTGCTTTTACGTCTGTTGACGTACTTAATTACATTTATGGTCTTGCAAATGTTGAGCCAGCCCGGCATTCTAGGGATGAGCCTACATTTTACCTCCATTTTCAATCCCCTCTGCAATCGCTTTGGGGTTGTAACCTCCTTAATTGCAGTGACCATAATCAGGAAGCCCCATACACTTTTTAAACTTTTAGTATTACTATTATATTTTAGAGACAGGGTCTCACTCTATCACCCAGGCTGGAGTGCAGTGGCGCCATCTTGGCTCATTGCTGGCTCGACCGCCTGGGCTCAAGCAAAGAGTGATCTCTTTAAACCCATGTGTCTTGTAAAGCCAACTCTCTGTATTCTGAACATTAATCTGTTGGATGTGTGCTGCTGCAGTACAGATGTAAATGAAAATAAGGAAAAATAATTCATGAAGCCATAACCTCAATACTTCCTCTGCCATGCAATACCAATTTTGCATTAAGTATATTAATATTAAGCATATGCATATCTTTATTGCTCATAAGACCATTTTCTGAGGGGCTCAGCGAGAGTCAGGAAAGGAGGCAGAACTCTCTTGGGTCTATGATTGTTAGTGCTAGGATTCAAACATAATCTAGGAGATCCCAAATGGAACCGTCTCTCCCTTGCACAAAGGAGCCTGATTTTGGAAGGCTTTCCTCCCAGGACTGCACCCACCATGTGTCTTAGGAGTACTTGCGTATGCTGGAAAATGCTGACATCAACAGGAAAGCAAAGCAGATTGAGTGAACGTTATCAAGTAGATTTTCTGAAATCACTTTTGTAAAAATAATCCGTTCCATTGACTATTTATGTGAGCCAGTCATGAAAATACACTTCTCCTTGGAAGTCTGCTGTCAGATGGACTGGCATTTCTTCATCCCCTTTGAGCCATTTCCCCCAACACCCCCCACCCCCCAACCCTAGTATTTACATTTCCTCACATTACCTCACTTTGATCAGACTTTTTCCTTCCAAGCTCCCAAGCTGAAATGTCAGCAAAACTCCACCCAAAAGCAGCTCCCCATACTACAGGTCCTAATAATTTTTATAAACAGAAAACCAGAATTGGGTATAACATTAAGCAGGGCAGAAAATTGTCAGTCTCATTTTATGGCCCCAAAGGCAATACCTTCTGTCCAATCTGCAAAACGCCAAAGACGGCATTTGGTGCTCCAACAGGGGAGAGAGGATGGCTGGAAGTGGGATTCAGTGTGTGGCACTTTCATGCAGGTTTTCCAAGCAAGTAATCAAAGAATTACTCTAAGATGCATTTCTGGGCAAGATATTTTTAAACACTCCTTTGCAAAAGAAAACATCTTAGGCCTAAATTTAAGTACTTTGGTGATTAATGTTGTGTGATGGGCCAACTATTTTTCTCCCGTGAGCCCATGGAAGATAGTTTCTAAACCTTCTAGGGTTTTACCTCCATTTTTAATTCTCTCTGCAGTTTCTTTGGGGTTGTTATCTCCTTAACTGCAGTGACCATAAGCGAGAAGTCCCACACACCTGGTGACAGTCTAGCAGAATGGGAAAGGCCCGGGATCTGCAGACAAAGGGGCTTGGGTCTGATGGAGGCTCTGCCACCTTGCTAGCTGCCTGATCTTTAGAAAATTACTCACCATAGAAGGCTGTTGGGAGAATTAAATGTGTAAAGTACAAGGTCTGATTCAGAGCAAACGCTCACCAGTTGTTATTACTGCTGTTTATATTTCAGACTGTATTGTGCACAGCGTAAATTGGTGCAGAAATCTAATGACTCTTTGGCCTGACAACCCTCAGTTTGCTATGCAGAGCACAAATATGAACTAAATACATATATCTGCATCTCTTCTTTGTCTGGGTACCCTCATCTCAGCCAGTTTATTCGAGGTCCTCTTAGATTCATGTATCCATTTCGTTTGAATCTGAAAAGCCCCTCTCCCCAACTTGTCACGCATATTCAAGCACACTAAAACACTCTGGTAAGAATCTGGACACGAAGAATGTCCACCTCTTCATCTGTGGAGATGACCTCTATAATCCAGTCCATTCGCCCTCCATTGGCTTCAAATGGCTTCAGTTACTGCCATTTCCAATCTGGGCTTCAGACTCAGTCATCTATCAGCGGGGTTCTTACCAACAGCCATTAATTCCTTATCCTCCCCAACTTGCATTCCATGTCCTGTGTAATCACCACCAACTTTCTTTTCTCTCATGCCTGGGCTGCTGGTCATTGTTGTGAAAAGTCAAGAGATTGATCCATTCATTCATTCACACGACAAATATTTACCAAGTTCCTCCTCTTGGTAGATGGAAAGCTTTATTGGACACTGTGGTTAGACACAGGACAGACGTGGTGGTCCCCATATCCATCACACTCATAGACTAGTAGAGAGTCAGCCACTAACCAAGTCGGCACACAAATACATGCATCATTGCACAAAGTGACCAGGGCTATGAATGGCGTGGATGAATGCTAAGATGGAGGAGGATGAGGGACACGGAGACCACTCAACAGCAGGGGATTGAGGATGTGCTCCTCAGAAGGGCATTCGTGCTGAAACTTGAAGGATGAGGTGGGAACAACATGTCCAAAAGCCCGGAGGAGGGAACGTGCCCGGTACGTATGAGGGCCTGAGAAGGCTCGTATGGCTAAAGTAAGGAGTTAGAGAGGAACGCTGATGTGGAGCAGGGTTGGCGGGCCAAGCAGGGCTCCATTCATGCCCAGACTCAATCAGGCAGGCCTTCTGACCTAGGACCAGCCCATACCCACACACTCAGCCTGTGTGAAGCTTGCACTGCTCCTGGAAAGCCTGATGGAAAATAAATTCTGTGTCAAACATTTTCCTCAGCACGTTGCCCAAACTCTTGGTCACAAGTTCAGGGACAGTCTCTCTTACAGCGAAGCGTCTGGGCCCTCAGAACTTTAAGTGTGCATGCCCCTGATGAAGAAAAAAGGAGGAAGAAGCTGCCCCCAGCTCTCATGGGAGCCTTGGTCCCCAGCAGATGCTCCATGCTCCAGATCAACCGCTACTGATGTTTATTCCGGAAGGCTTTGTACCCTCCTCCTCTGATAGAAAGCAGCCTCATCATAATATCTTATCTATACAGAAATTAAGACAGTGAAGTTCTCTTTTCCTGGTCTTTGTCATTTGTGTATGTGTGTGTGTGTGTGTGTGTGTGTGTGTGTGTGTGTGTATTTTTTTTTTTTTCAGTTGGAGCCTCACTCTGTTGCCCAGGCTGGAGGGCAGTGGCACGCACACTCACGGCCAACCCAGCGTCGACCTGCTGGGCTCTGGCAATCCTTCCACCTCAGCCTTCCAAGTAGCCGGAACTACAGGCACATGTTTTTCTATATTTTAAACATCAGCCTAGTACAGAAGATTCTCCAAGACTAACCTTGAGAAAAGCAGCAAAGGAGGTATTATTATGCCCCAAGCTTCCGTATCTCTGCCCTTCCCTATGTTTCATAAGCTCAGGGTTCCCTCTTCTTGTGGAGAAAGGATACCACCTCAGACACGCACACCTTAATGTAGAACATGTCAAATTGTAATCTGAGCATCTCTCGTGTCTGAAATTCTTTGGGTGCTTATAAAATGCAAAGTCCCGTCTTCACCCAGTTCCACTGGATAAGAAAGCAGGGTTAAGGTTAAGGGTCTGTTTCCTGTGCTTAGCATGCATGTCATGGTATGTGGTTAAACATATCAGGGATTTTTAGTGGAAGTCACTGTCCTCTCTTATAGGAATTTGAGAAATTATGACCAATTTATAATGAGGAGGATGCTGGCAGGTGAGGATGGGGACAATTTACATAATCTATAATGTAAAAGTCGCATTGCCTTTGGGTCACATCACCTGAGTTTATTACCATATTCTACCTTCTCTGACTAGGTGGCATCTCAAACCGATGCCAATTTAGAAGCTATGGAAATAGCACTACCATCAAGCATTTGAGAGGCGATGTTGGTGTCAAGAATGTGCTACCCCCTCTTTCAGGGGTCTGAGCTTCCTCAGATATTCAGCTATATATAGTTGTACTTCTTGACCCAGCATGGTGGCTCACACCTGTAATCTCAGCACTTTGGGAGACCAAGGCAGGAAGATTGCTTGAGTCCAGAAGTTCAAGGCCAGCCTGGGCAACACAGTAAAAATCCCATCTCCACAAAAATGAAAATTAAAGATTAGCCAGGTGTGGTGACATATGCCTGTAGCCCCAGCTACTAGGGAGGCTGAGGCAGAAGAATGCCTTGAACCCAGGAGGTCGAGGCTGCAGTGAGACATAATCATGCCACTGTACTTCAATCTGGGCAACAGAGCGAGACTCTGTCTAAAAACAATCCCCCAAAACAGGCCAGGCACAGTGGCTCACGCCTGTCATCCCAGCACTTTGGAAGACACAGGCAAAAGGATTACCTAAGCCCAGAGGTTCGAGACCAGCCTGGGCAACTTGGTGAGACTTCGTCTCTACAATAAACTTAAAAAATTAGCCAGGCATGAGGGTGCATGTGGTTCTAGCTACATGGAAGGCTGAGAGGTGGAAGGATTGCCTAAGCCCAGCAGGTTGAGTCTGTGGTGGCCTTGAGCATGTCACTGCACTCCAGCCTGGGCAACAGAGTGAGACTCTGACTTAAACAAAAAGAAACCCGAAAAAAACCACAAAAAACAACAACAGTTGTACATCATGCCCTGTTGGAGGAGCAAATGACCAAATGAAAATTAAGCAGACCTCTGCTCCTTCTTTTCTTTCTTTTTTTTTTTTAATTTTTCAAGTCAGAATCTCACTCTGTCACCCAGGCTGGAGTGCAGTGGCCTGCTCACAGTCACCCCAGCATCAACCTGCTGGGCTCAGGCGATCCTTCCGCCTCAGCCTTCCAAGTAGCCAGAACTAAGGGTGCGCGCTACCAAGTCTGGCTAATTTTTTGACTTATTGTAGAGACAAGGTCTCGCCAAGTTGCCCAGGCTGGTCTGAAACCCGTGGGCTCAGACAATCCTCTCACCTTGGCCTTCCAAAGTGCTGGGATTATAGGCGTGAGCCACCACGCCCGGCCCCTTCTCTTCTTTATACAGCTACAGCTGGACTCTGACCAAATCTTAATAGCTAGGCTGATCTCTTCTGCCTAACATCTTATCAGATGAAGCCTGGTGTCAATAACGTGATCTGACATGTTCTTGCCAATCTCTGAGTTCATGTAACAGTAGCTTATCTCACTCCCAATACTGAGCAGAAGGCAAGGAAGACCCAGTCTTTCTCTTTTTGAAATGTCTCACAGCATATAATAGGTACACACTATAGGTATCTGGTTGTTTCTCCTGCTTTTAATGGAGAGAAAAGGGGTCATGAATGCCCATAAGAGAACGTGTGGATGAAGAGGTTCATGCTAATAACATTTTACTGATTGATCCTCAATTTATCAGCAAGCTACTAGTGATTTCCACTCCATATTCCAGAGCCCTTCAAACCGTGGATCTAGAAAGATGATCTCACTCTACTCTTCCACGGGCAGCTCCACCATCCCTGTGGCAATAGCAGACAACTTTATCCAGAATCTCAACTTAGCTACTGCAGCCTCTGCCTCACCTTTCAAATTGGCTCATGACTCTTTGACCTCAAACTCATTTGTGAGTTCTTCCCTGGAAATCAAATAACACATTAGCAAATACATGTAATAGAATGACTTGGTATCGTCCAAGAAAAAAACAAAAATCACTTTTCCTGTGGTACTTGGAATCATGCCCTTCTTAATAAAGTCTCCACAGCCCATGGAATTACAAGTTTGAAAAGCAATATCACAATATATTTAGTGATGGAAAATTTCCTTCTTAATTGGGAAGAGATATGGGTAGGCAGGGGAGAGCAAGGCTCAATAATACATGGAGTAGCTTTTCGTATAAGTGACATTAAGAGCCATAGTCATTGTTATAAGATTATAGTATTTGAAGTTAGGATCTGTGCACTATGAGAAAATATTGAGTTTATTATTATTTTACTATTTTTTATAGTCTAATACTAGGCAAAATAATAATTCTAGAGACAATTTTTTAACATAAAATTATTTAAAATGTTTGTTTTGAGTAAACCATTGGAGAGTATCTTATTCCAATAGAAATCTCATTTGGGTTTCCTTTCATTGCAGGGTTCTAGGCCTGGCTAGAGCTAAAGTTTTCCTTTACTGAGGTAGTAGAATTTCCATGAAGGTCAGAGTTTATTCCTAAAGCAAAGGTTAGACAGGTCAGTGATTTGGCAGTAGAATAAAAGGCTCAAGAGTGACGGAAAAGCAAGATTACAGAGGATATTAAAACATGACCTACCCTTTAAAATGTAAAACAATTTAGCATAAGGCTCACATAGATGATATAGATGATCAGAAATGCTTAGAAGCCAGGGGAAAGAAAATTGTTTTCTTTTGCTGATTTTTTTCCAAAGATCTTTGAATTTGTACAGACACACCCAAAACATTTGGCTTCTTCCCAAAACTTCATACTCTGGTGCTGCTGTAAAAATAGCTGTGAGCTACAAGGAACAGAGGGTGAGAAAAGTCTGTGTTTCTGAAAGGGGCCTTGTTTGGCTTCAGCCTCAAAGATTTTTACATGTACAAACTCATTTGTCCACATGGATAAATGCAGTCACAATGCTATTCACATCTACAGGGCATATAGTCACATGAAGTAAAAATCTCCCACAGTGTTCATGCTTTGGGGGAAGAGAGAATCATTCCAGATGTTGCTAGATAATGCTAAGCTGTTTCCATGAAAAGCTGTAGGAATGGCATTAGCTCACATGGAAATAATGTTTTAACTAGCTGGGAGTGGTTCCTGAAGCTTGCCCTGATCCTGCCCAACTCTGACCCATCCTGGGCCATTGCAGAAACTATACCCAGGTACTGAACTGGTAGAAATAGTTTAGCAGAACTCTGGTAGAAATAACTTCTGGTTGAAAAACACATGGTATTTATCACTTCCAGCCTGGGAAGGGGTAAAAATGCCTCTGAGGACCCAAAATAGAACTCTTAGGACTCTAGGTCACAAGATATGCTAGGATAACATCACAGAGATGACCAAGGAGAGAGGTTTCAGAAGTACCATGTGGATTCACGTACATCAGTAACTAAGAAAGGTGTTGTTGAGTTAGACATGCCACTGTTGAGGTTCTTTTTTTTTTTTAATTCCTTCTCTGTAATAAACAATCCCAGTAACATGAATTGATTTTATATGATTTTAATTCTAATGAAATGTCGAGACTGTCAGCTCAAATTAAAATCTTTTATTTCAGGGTGAATACATATGAAAAGGTTCTTTGGAACCAGGCTTTAAGCTTGATTCTAGAGCTCCTGAGAAAAATGTGCAACCCTCCCCCACATCCTTGTATTTATAAAATAAAATAGTGTAAAAATGGTTTCAGCAAGATGTGTATGCCTCTGCTTTAACTGTGGTATGGCCAAGAATTGGTTCTTCACTCCCCATCAGACGATGTCCAAGCCTCCAACATTGTGAAAAACCCTCCGGAACTCAGTCCTTAATGAGACAGCTTTCTGGAAGAGCAGATTCTCTCCTCATCTTGACTACTGTGGGCATGGAATTCTTGACTTGAATGATTAGGGAGGCTCTAGCTAACCAGGTAAGCAGGGTGCAGGACACTATCTTGGCCATGATCCTTGAAGTCCCCTACAACTTAGAAGTAGGCAAGGCTGGCTCCCAGCTGTGGAGTATGAGGCAGAGGAAATCAAAGCTACTGACAAGAGGAGAGTCGCCTTGGGAAGCAAGGGATTATCTGAAAAGGCAAGTGGTGGGAAGAGAAAAAAATGACAGTAAAGGGTCAATAACAGAAAACCACATGAAGCATTTAGCAGACTTAGGAGATGAGAATCTGGAGTGTTTCTTTAAGCCATTGGTGTACAAGGGATTGAAGCTCTTTATAGAGAAACTGGAGAAACAATGTGTAGTGAAGCTATTGAGGACACCAAGTCAGTTCAAAGGAAAACAGCAATACCTAGAGAGCCTTTAACTTGAGTCCTTAGGAGTATAACAATAGGTTTTGCTGAGAATATTGAACACTACTCTCTAATGAGGACTAGATTCAGTATGAAATTGTCAGACAAAAGACAGGGTGTACACTAAAAAATTATTCATCGTTTATCTAAAATTCAGATTAACTGGGTATCTCATATTTTTATTTGTTGAGTCTGGCAACCTAGGTTCAGTGTACAATGCATACTCTGATTACTTATACAAATGAAGTATAAAGCCTATAAAGTGGGTTTTTACACTCACTTCCAATTCTTCTCTAAGGACCTGAGGGTGTGGGGCAGGGATAACTTTTAACTAGTGTGACTTGGGAAAGTCTCTCCTCGTCTGGAGTCTGGACCCATACCGTATGTGGTTTGTGAACCACAAACCACACCAGCTGCGCTGTGATGACTCCTTATTGTTTCTAGCCCGTTATTGCTAAGTCTTCGTCTCTCTTGTGCATTTACGCTAAGCACAGTTATTCAGTACAAAGTCTATAAATCTTTATAAATTAACTGCTACAGAAGGCTTTGTTTGCCTCCAAAATACTCTTCAGAAGGGCTTAGTAACCCGTATTCCTCATTAACTCAGGAAAAGCTGCACAAAACTGCATCGCATTCCTTTGCTATTTCTAAGCATTCAGTGCATGGTGTGGGTTCCCAATTGTTATTCTGCCACTCTCTCTCTCTCTCATTCTCTCTGTCTCTTCTCTCTCGCTCATATTCTCTCTCTCTCTCTCTCTCTCTCATATTCTCTGTCTCTCATATTCTCTCTCATTGTCTCTCTCTCTCTCTCATTCTGTCTCTTTTCTCTCTCTCATATTCTCTCTCTCTCTCTCCCTCCCTCTCTCTTCTCTCTCTCTCTCTCTCTCTCTCTTTCTCTCTCTCTCTCTCTCATATTCTCTCTCCTCAGTAGACCAGGTTTCTAGAGCTTGTCCACACTTTCCACAGGATTTAGAGTGCTGTGGAAATTTGTTCCTATTTTTCATCTCCTTAGCTGGCAATCTATGATGTCAGCTAATAACTCCAAGGGCATCATGCCTCCAGCTATGATGTCTCTCCTGAGTTCCAGACCTGAATACTCAACTATCTCCTCACCTTGGACACCAGGGACCTTCACCAAGAAAAGAGCCCTGAAAAACATCTAGGATCCACTGACTGCAGAACATTCCTAAAAGGGCATGTTGAGAGGCAAAGCACCTTGTCATCACAGGAAGTTGTTTTACACCGCAAGGAAGAGTACTCCAAAGCGGGTCCTTTTCTCTAGGCCCTTTGAAAGAAGGATAACAAACCTTAGGACCATGGAAGGGAGCCCCACTTTGAAGGGTAGATGCTGGGCAAATAGCCCCATTTTCTGAGGCAGAGAGGCCAAGGGAGATCCATTACGGTTTAAGAAAATTAAGAAAAGCTGCCCAAGGCTTGATAGGGAGGACTGAGGGAGCTGTTCTGATGAAACTGGAGCTCAGTTCAGCTGAGGAGAGCTTTCCTCCTCTTCTTTTACATGAACTGATTTGCTACAAGCTTGATAGCATCCTTGTTAAGAATGACAGCGAAGCACTTAGCCAATCCTATTCCATGCAGGAGCAGGAGGTCACCCTGAGGAGGACGCCCCCCTTTGTTGGGGGGAGACACCTGAAAAGGCAGACACCCAGTCAGTGCGGTGATTGTTTGCACAGCTTAAAGCTTTGAATTAGACTATTGATTAGGTTAATTTTCCATGGGCTATTGGATTGGGTTTGCATCCCAACATCAGAGTTCATTAAAGTTGCATTGCGGTTGGTTGTCTTCCATTAAGAAGCACATCTTGAAGTTTCATTACTGGGAAATGTTTGCGCGTTGACCTGCCTTAGTTCCAATGCTAAGAATGCAAATACAGAAGTTTCCTATTGATTTCATTGAATTTCATTAGGCAGCTGAAACACATACTTTATCTTAAATCCCCATTCCAGTTTCTTGAAAAATCAGCACCACTACCAGTAATTCCCTGCTACATAGGGGAATGAGCCTGGAAAACTATTGTTAAATTCTATGGGTCCTTCACAAAATGAACAAAGAGTCATTTAATGAATAAAACTACTTTAAATAATAGTTCTACCTAACTTAGCAAATACTTGATTTAATAACTTCTGAGGACAACTTCACTTAGATGTCTGTTTGGCAGTTAGGGTTTTTGTTTGGTTGGTTTTTTGTGTGTGTGTATTTTCTAAATACTACCATATCTATCTGGGTTTTTAAGGTATATTTCAGGTGGGTGATACATCAGATCACAGAATCTGAGCTCTGGAAAACCATCACTCTACGTCACAAAAACATTTAAGAAAGAAGAGGAAATCCTCCTCTGACATCACCAAGTTAGTTTTGTAGATCTGAAAACCTCTCTCAGCCCTAGGTTTGGGTGATAAAAGTGGTTTGTCTCTTTAAGGCAAAAGAGTATGTTCAATGGAAAATGAGAATTTCAAAGGAAGCCTTCACAGCTTCTAAACCTTTCTTTAATCTCTCACTTACCAGAGACCAAGGCTCCTGGAGCTTTTAACCAAAGCTGTTGAGAAGTAGAAATTTCTCACACTGTTTTATTTTTTTTCCTGCAACACTGAAGCTCCCGTGCCTGGGGTAACAGACACAAAGTGGGGAAGGGGTTTGTGAGACCTAATAAAAGCTTATGAGAGTTCTAGCTTGCTTCTAGATTCTGGAAGCCACATATTTTCCTTTATGTTTACTCAGTCATGAAATTATGTTTAGTTAACACACAGAAGTCCTACAGTAGAGACTAGGCATTTTAGAGGAAAAATTTGCCTAATTTGCCAGTATATTTCACTAAGGCCAAATGTGAACTTTGATCACCCTGTCTGTCCACCTGTCTGAGATGTACAAATCAGAGCACTGGCTCTGAGCTGGAGCAACTTCAAAGCCGTGCTTGCCTTCAAACTTCCTTTAGGGTCTTGAGCTCAAGAAACTATGACAATGGCAAACCCCTAAAGATACGTTGTTACAGCCTTGGGGTTGTGATCCCAGATACTCACATAGTCACTATTTCTCTTTAACATTTCACAGCCAGAGACTAAAGAAGGAACCAGAAATCATGTATTGGTTACTGAGAAGCAAAGGGTCTACTAAAATGCCTTTTGACATTACTGGAGTTTTCTCCAAGAAAAACCATATTCAAGAAAGCTAGGGGAGTTCATGCTTCAGAGGCCAAGCAGGCAGTAGGCTGGAAGTCCCTGCAGACAAGACAGTTTTCAAAGATCAGAGCCCAGGCAGTTAAGAGAGTAAATATATGGTCACTCAATAGAAATCAAAGCAATAGAAGAGTAAGATAAATCTTTCACAGAACCCAAATGCAGATTCAGCCTAAAATATTTCTCAGCCCTGGATATTCATTAGAATCACCTGGACTATGCTTTAACCCAAATTTAATACACATTCCTTCTCCATCCCAGTTGAGTCTAAATTTGGGGGTGAGGAGTGGCATATGAGACTCATTATGTTAAAAATTCTCCCTGGATGACTCTAATTTGAAATCAGCATTGCAAAGCATTGAGCTAAAGATTTTCTTAAATATTTCAGCTGGGTGAGGTAGTCATCTCCTACCACTGATAGCAAGAACTTAACCCTCGGGAGGGACAGAGAGTGGAGCACACCTGGCTACAAGGTGCATGAACAGAGGCAGATGACATTAGAACTGGATGTAGACGCTTGGGCAGCTGTAACTGGCCTGGCTATGAAACATGGCTTCGGGTCCAGGAGAATGGAAGCAGCCCTGATACCCAGTTGATGATTGTCATCTTGCTATCCTTCCCCAGGTCTACATGAGCCCTTCAACATCAGGTGGCCCCATTGTTGGCTCCACTCCCTCAGTACCAAGCGTATCAGTAGGGATCATGGCACAGTGGTCCCCCACTAACACTCCCCCACCACGTCCCTGCCACCTCAGAGGTTCTGAATATGTATAGGCTTGAGGAAATACCCTTTGAAGTACCCTCATTCTCTCATCATCCCCCAGTCTCCATGAATCCAACACAGAGTTCTTCAGATCTGTTCCCCTATCTAGCAGAACAGAAAGTAGTACATTGTAGATGTGTGATGTAGTGTCTGGACATGGACTGTTTCCCCCTACACCTGGCTTTCTACTGCCCCCTCCCTCAAGGAACAGTCTCCGGCCAAAGCTAGTCTCTGAAGCATACGCATATTCCCAGTAATGAGTCATGGGAGGCAGATAACCAAGCAAAGCTGAAAACAATGTAGTTGCCGTGCTTAATCAATTTAATTGGAAACACAGTATCAGAGCCTGACTGATTAACTTGATTGCTTTGATTATAAAACTGCTTGCTGTACCGCCCAGAGGTGCAATCTTCTTCACCGACCTGCCACCATCAGTGCCTCCCTTAAGTTTTAATGAACCAATGTCTTTCCCTGCTGGATCTCCAGGTAACTTCTTTGAAATAGGTAAAGAGTATGCACAAGTCTTCTCAGAATTGGGGTTACCACGTTATAATAATTTTCTCCCAAAGGCATGTTTAAGCATCTAGAAGTACTAAAATCTTGCCACCTTTTTGTCTGATTATGACTATGTTGAAAAATGGTGTATCCTATCAAAGCCATCTTGGAGAAATCAGTCACTAAGAAAAGACAGATGTTTTCCTGGACAGGTTCAAAGTTCTTCACAGGTATCATGACTTCCTTCCAATACGGCTCAATCTATCTTCTTACAGTAAACAGTCAATCTCCAGGTAATTTCTCTGTTTCTATCAGAATCTTCTGGGATTAATAGATTGTGAGTACTTTCCCACATGACCAGAGCTATCCTGTTTGTCCGTGTTCCACCTCCTGAACATCGTTTGGGATTAAACCAGCCTGGTGTTTAAAATTCTGTGATAACTGAGTTATATTATTAAACCCATTTAAGAAACCACCATCTGTTTCTACTGTCGATGTCAGCCATTTCTAGGTTAAGGGTATAATATATCCACCAGAGGGATCCTTCTGGCTGTAACAACATTCCCCAAATTGACCGTTGCCGTAAAGAAAACCAGCACTAATGGAATTATTTTTCCTTTGACGGTCATTTTCCTTTTCATGTTCTCTTTTGCCTTCACCCTCATAAACCCTCAGGAGTTCTCCTCGTTACACCTGGAGACACCCAGAACACAAAATGTTGCCCCTTCTCCAATTTCTTTAATAAATCCACTTGAAGGAGGTATTTGACAATTGTTTTTTCTTTACAGATTTTACTGGAGATTTGTGGGTCTGCAGGAAGGAGTCACATGGCAGACTACAAGGCCTTCAACTGTCTCCCTTGCTCCTCCTTTATTCCTGACCTCTGTGTGCACCACACTGAAAGGAATAAATTAAATCTTCAGAAAATAATGTTCTCCAAGGAACCATCATAAAAATGCAACATCTTTCTCACAACATTTTTAACTGAAAACTGTCATAAATCAGTGATTGCCATGTTTATTGGAAACAAAGCCTTTCAAAAGAGTTTCTTCTTTTTAAAATTTTTTTTAAAAATTTCTTACCTTTTCAAAAATCCCAGTTTCTAATACCTCAAGGTCTGGAACATCCCCAGACACATACCCAGGCTCTGACTTTTATGGTGTGGGTCCAAAGGGTTAACTTTTCCCACCCTGGGAAAAATGGAACACTTTTGTGGTTTTTCTTGTTGTTTTTATTTTTGTAGAGGTGGTGTCTTGCTATGTTGTCCAGGCTGATCTTGAACTCCTGGCCTCAAGCAACCCTCCCAACTTGGCCTCCCAAAGTGCTGGAATTACAGACATGAGACACTGCAACCAGTCGAGTGTGTGTGTGTGTGTGTGTGTGTGTGTGTGTGTGTGAACAGATTTTTCGTTTTAGAGCAGTTTAAAGTTCACAGTAAAATTTAAAGGGAGGTAGAGAGATGTCCCATATACAATTCCCCCCCACCACATGCACAGCCTCCCTCATTATCAGCACCCCCCACCAGAGTAGTGCATTTGTTACAACTTATACCCCCACATCAACACATCATAATTACCCAGAGTCCATAGTTTATATTAGGGTTTACTCTTGTTGAACAGAAGCATTTTCAGCCAAGGATTTTATGACACCTGCCCTGTGATTTGGGCTCTGCTATAGCTTGTGACTTAATGCTTATCTTACTTCCTTTATGGAAAGGCAGACAACATGAGGGCAAGGACCTCAATTATGAGTTCTTTATAATTCCAACAGCCTTTGATATTCTGCATAGCCATTGTGCTGGACTTATCCTAAAGCTCTGGAATATAAAAACTCCTCTTATGAGCATGACTTTAAATAAGTCCTCAAAGGCTGTTTTTATGACATCATGTGGGTGAGCTTTCAGGAGAGGGATTGTCTTGCCCTATAAGGGTCTCCAGTGGGGAACACTGACATTATTACTAAGCAATACCAGATGCAGAGTGTGCAACTCAAACTGCATTGTGATAGCATCAAAATGTAAGGGAACAAGTTAGAAGTGCTGTTTACAAAGAACAGTCTTGTCCCTGCTTCTTTCATTACATTTGGATCCTTGACTTATTTCTAAAATAGTTTTAGTTCCAAAGCAAACACATCTCAGTTAATGCGCCCTGATGTATGCTTCTTAACTGCCCAGGCCCTGACAGCTGAGCTCTGTGGACACTTGAATACTGACATTCTAATTGCGCAATTGGAAGAGCCCTTCATATTTAAATGATTCCAAAGACTGAATTCATTTTAGAGGACTATTTCTCAGAGAACTTGTATGTAGTAAACTGTGAGAATTTCGAGGACAGTTCAGCTTATTATTTTATAACCCTTGAAATGCTTGCTAATATGCTGAAGACAGAAAATATAACTTTTTGGACATCAGAATAAAAGGCAAGAGGGAGGCAGCTGGCACTTGTTTTAAGTTTGTGGAAAAGCATGTTTTCTTTTTGGAGTCATGACCAACTTGAGTGATCATGAAAGACTGAAAATGGTTCTTTCCAGTTGGCCTTCCACAATGAATAAGGCTCATTTCAACACAATTATAGAGAGTGCTTCCTTATTTTTGCTGTCTTTCTTAAAAGTCAAGCTTATATAACTAATCCTGAATTGTACCCCACACATCTTTGAAATATTTTTTTTAAAAAAGTCAAGCTTGGTCAAACAACTTAACTTTGCAAAATCCTATTTTTAAAATTATTATCTTTGGCCAGTAGAACCAGGGGCAATATATTTCAGCTTTTTTATTTCTCTCTGTTGTCTAAATAGTTTGTAATAGATGTGTGTTACATTATCATTTTTAAATCTTATTTGCAAATACATACATATTGAAAAACCCTAGGTTTCTTATAACACAAATTAAAACCTTTTTGAACATCCTTATGGAATAAAAAGAGGGGTAAGCATGTTGATTTATTTTAATGATGTTATAAACTGTCCTAAACCAATTTGGCCATTCACAATTAGCCTCCAGAGGCTGGAGGCAGTGTTGTGCAGATTCCTAGGAACAAATAAAGCCCTCATTTGTAGCATTTGCTCAGTTTTGTGGTGAATTTCAAGCTGACTCATGATGTCACTGAGCACAGAGCTGAGAAGAGATATGCATAATCACCTCTGACACACACACACACACACACACACACACACACACGCACTCAAACATGCACACACGCACATGCATGCATACACGTACATATATGCTCATATGTTCATACATGCACATGTGTACACATACACACTCACCACTAGAGATATGTTATGATGAAAGCAAATTTCTGATTCTGCAAATATTTACTAGTAAACAAACATGCGTGCAATCATAAACAGGTGTTCTAGAAGGTGGATTAAAATCTCAGAGACTACTAAAAAGATTCATTCAAAGAACTGACTATCACTATGTTCTCACTCATAAGCGGATCTTGAACAATTATTGTAATACTATAAAAAAAGGATTGGCAGTAGCAGGAAACTGCCGGGGAAAGAGGAGGGAGGAGGGATTGGCAGTAGTGGAAATCTACCGGGGGAGGCGGGGTGCACCTCATCAACAAGGGTATCTGCATAATGAACTTTGTATACCTAACCCTGAATTGTACCCCACATCTTTAAAATTAAAAATTAAAAAACAAACAAACAAATAAATAAAAGATTTATCGAAGACATATATTTCCAAATCCTAGCAGCCGGATTCCATTTACTTTCTAGTGGATATCCGATAACAGAATCAGGGCCACAAAATGCTCTTCCAAGGAGCCCAAGCTACCAGGCTCACTATATCCCTATAGCTTGCTTGTGCTAGGACAGAGGTGCCTGCGGATTATTCCTAACCAGCCCACATGTCTTGAATACCTTTCATCTCCATAATGAAAAATGCCTTCTAATATCACTTATGTTATATCACAAAGCCTCAACTGCTGATAGGGACAGCCAGGCGAGGATACCTTGAAGGAGTTACCTGTGGATTGTGCAAGAGGACTGCAAATGCTAACCAACCACCTGGGGTGGGGGGGCGAGGTATGACTGAGGAGGTGTTTCTGATCAGGGTACACATCAACCACTCTACAGTGGAGCGTACAACCAACATCTGTATACCTCACAGGCTGTGAGCACGTAATGCCCTAGGACTAAGTAAAGCTAGATGCTAGCCTGGTCACACACACTCCCCAGGATATGCCCTCTGGGGCAGCATCACTCCTGTGCCCCTTGGGGCCTGCATCCACATGGGAAGAGAAAGCAGAGAGCCAGAAGGCCTTCAAGTCTTCTGATTGGGCCAGCTGCCACTCTTACCTAGTCCCCTGGTCTCCAGATTTTCCTGGAGGACAAGTCTGTATTTGTTCTGAGTCTATTACAATGGGCTTGGGTGAGTAGCTAGGGATTTGGAAGCAAGTACAGAAAACATAGGGGAGGTTTCTTGGGGAAAGGGAAGGGGGAAGATGGTAGAAAATAGCTGAGCAGCCCATGGAACACCTAGGCCTGAACATCAACATTGAAGATACCTGACATTTACACTGGCTCGTTTCATGGTATCTTGGCCAATCTCCAATAATCACTTGTCATGTGAGTTTGGGCCAGTTATCTGGTCTTTAGAATCTCCCTATCTTCATTTATAAAACAGGGAGTATTTTGCCTTCCTTGGGGAGATGGTGTGATTAATGGGGAGTTAAGGAGAAAGAACCTCTAGCATGCTGCCAGGCACATTACAGGCCACTCAGATTGTCAATATCATTATTAATTTTGACTAGCTCATATCAGGCCAAAAATCCTAGCCAATTTCAGGCAACAAGAAACTCTTTAAGACCATGAAAATATGCTTTATTTCCCTAAAGTTTCCTCCTTTCCTCTCCCTGAACCCTGTCGATGTATTTTTAACCCAGTTTGCTGAATCAATTGATCAATCCATCAACTAATGACCTCTTTTTTCTTTTTAACTTTATATTGATTCCAGGCTTGAGGAATATGGGGAAGCTCTGAGCAAGAACTGGGAGAAAGGGCACCGTTATCCTTTTTACACACTAAAAAAAAAAAGGTTAAAAAATTGTTCATTGATTGTTTAGGAAAAAAGGATCTAGATTTGACAATCTCCAACTGTCATTTTTATTTCTGCTAGACTATCATGCCTCCTACTGTTTTAACCCAGTTTTGAAAATTTATTTTACACACTTCAGCAGCATCCTGCCTGTCATGAGTAGTTTTTATTGCCATGATATATTTCATGCCAAGAGATTTGTTGCCACTGAAAACATCTTTAGGGAGCAACATGATTTAATGATTAAACCTCCAACAGTAAATATGTAAGCGCAAACACACACAGAATGTATCATCCATAGGCACCCTCACATTAACAAAGAATTTTCAGTTCCTAAAATTGGCCCAAGTCTCAGGACTTTCTTTGTTCTTTCAATTTGTCTAATTCCCTCTAATACCCTCTGACTGTACACTCTGCGAAAGCATCCAGTAGGACCTTGCTGGCAGCTTTGTGACCACAGTGTCCTCTTACCTTGCCAGCACCAGCCTGTCGAGGGCCTGGGTGACAAGGAGGTGGACGAGGGCCCAGCCAGGGCCAGGATGACCAGGGAGCCGGGTGAGCTCATTCCTCCCCTGCTCCCTCCACCCCTTATGAGAGGGTCCATGAGACCAGCAGAAGCTCGTGTTTCCAGTCACAAGATTTCCAGAAGCCTGGCTCTGCAGAATCCACCAGGGTTGTGGTTTCTGCAGATGCAAACTTGGCTTTGCAGGCCTCTTCAGGAGCACCTCCCTGGCACATATCCAGGATCGGGGCTGCACCCCAGGTTTTTCCCCAAGACTTCAAATTAGGACCCAGCACACCAAATTGGATACTATAAAGGCAGATAATCAAAACTGAGAGGCAGATAATACTCTAATTTGTTTTATGCCAGATAAGACAATGCCTATGGCCAAATAAAAAGGGTGACAAGAATTCATTGGGATATTTATATATTTATTTATTTTATTTGAGTCAGAGTCTCTGTCACTCTGGAGTGCAGTGACACAATCACAGCTCACCACAGCCTCGACCTCCTGGGCTCAGGCAATCCTTCCACCTCATTCTCCTGGGTAGCTGCAACTACAGGTGCATGCCACCAAGCCTGGCTAGTTTTTAGATTTTTTTGTAGAGATCTCACTATGCTGCCCAGGCTGGCCTCGAACTCCTGGGTTCAAGCAATCCACCCGCCTAAGCCTCCCGAAGCGCTGAGATTACAGACGTGTGCCACTGCGCCCAGCTTCACTGGGACATTTAAAAGTCAGCTCAGCCAATGGCAGGTACAAGTGACCCTAACGTACACCTTCTGGGCAGGGGTCAAGAGCTGTTACAGCCAGAGGGTAAGTGTGGTACCTGGATGCATCTGAGAATCTCCACCCTCTGCCCAGTAGGCGGAGAGGGAAAGAGAGAGAGCAGAGAAGGGATTCACCCTTATTCTAAGAATGAATCGCTGTACCTAAAGCTACAACAGAGCACTCATGTTCTCAGCCCCTCTCAACGGCATTGGGCAGGGCAGATTAGAGAATGCTGTGACTATAGAGAGTAGCAGAGACCACAGATCTGCAAGTGGCTCCAGTCCTAAGCAAAATCAACAGTTGTTCATTCTCAGAGGCAAGGATGCCCCTTTGAGCATTACACAATGAAAGAGAGTCAAACAGAGCTACAAAAAACACAGATGTAAGAGTAAAATATGAGAGGGCTTCCCCCAAAACACAAAATTAATTTTTTGCAGGATGGGCCCCTTGTCATACAGGCTTCCCTCACTAGGTAAGAGTTCTAGGAACTAATGTACTAGCTGGCATTGTTATGAGAGGTTGTGTTCGGCTTCAATGAATTTTTCTTTTGAGATTCTTTCAACCTTTGCCCATTTCGTGACGGGTGATTTATGAGAGCATGTGCCCACAACATACTGAGTGTTCAGCAGTTTTTCACCAAAAACGGCATAACCCTATGCCCTACCCTCCCTATTCACCCAATCTCATCCCCCATGACTTTTTTTGTTTCCCTGGATGAAAAAAGTCCTCAAAGAAAAACATTTTGCTGATGTGAAAGAGGTGAAACCAAAAATGGCAGAAGCACTAAAAGGCATCAGAATTGATGAGTTCAAAACCTTTTCAGCAGTAGAAAAAGCATCTCAATAGGCGTATTGCATCACGTGGAGAGTATTCCAAAGACGACTGACCTTTAAACTTATAAGAATAAATACACAATATTTTATAAATAAATTCTGGATTTTTAATTATAGATATATAATCAGTATTTTATAAAGATCTATTTTTACTGACTTCTCTGCTTGAGAGGTGTGGCTCAGTCTTTGGATAAGAATTGGATTAAAGAAAAAGACATAACTCTCTATTGAAGATGCCTCTTGTTGTTGGTTGGATTATGTCCCCCCAAAAGATACATAGAAATCCTAACCCCCAGTACCTGTGAATTTGACCTTATTTGATGGAATCTTTGCAGATATAATCAAGTTAACATGAGGTAACTAGGGTTAATCCAAGATGACTCATGCCTTGTAACAGAGGAAATGCCATGTGAAGACACAGACACAGAGGGAAGATGACCACACTAAAACGGAAGCACAACTAGGAATTATATTCCCAAAAGCCAAGGAATGCCTTAGACTACCAAGAGCTGGCAAGGCAAGAAACAGTCCTCCCCTAGAGAATTCAGAGGGAACATGGCTCCCCAACAACTTGATTTCAGACTTTTGGTCTCTAGATCTGTTGTTTTAAGCTACCAAGTTTGTAGAACTTCCATGCAATGCCCTGGGAAACCAATCCATCCCTTCTGACCCAATAATTAGCTACTTCCCTGAGGATGAGTTCCTTCCCCAAAGATTACTTGGGTCAACACAAAACAGATCTTGGTCAGCCTGCCCCTTGCCTTCCAGATATGTCAGAGTCCTAGAAGGAACACAGCTAATACTCTGAAGCTGGAACTTCCACTATATCCTTCTGAAATGTGTAAGTTTTTAAAATGCTGTAGGCCAAGATAGGCCTCTTAAAAACCTCTCTTTAAAATTCTCACTAAACTACTACAGACTAACCACTACTTTAGACTGGTATAGAAGCTTCAAACAAAGGAGGTGGCCTCTACCTTCGAGGAACTGATGTTCTTGCTGGGTAAGAACGAATGAAATATAGGTTTTAAAAAGTGAACAGTAAACAATAGTATGCAATTAAATGCTCGATGCAGTATAGACCTTAGGTTTTAAGAGCGCTCTGAGGAAAGGGCTAAGGGATGTTGGGAAAGGTTCGTGAGGATGGGGCTTGAGGGAAGAGGTGAAGGGAACAGTATAAGTAAGGCAAGAACAAGGGCTTGAGGCTGGACTGTCGTGTGGAGGACAGTAATGGACATCTGCCTACAGGAGAGAGTGGCAGGGAGTAAGACTGTCCCCAGATTGCAGAGGGATCTTGAATGCAGGCAGGAGGAAAGTCCATTTGTCTCTAAGTTGCTGAGGGAAGTTGACAGCTCGGTAGAGTGAAACAGGCAGAATTAGAATTAGCTAGACTGACTCCAAGTTGTGATTTTTATTCTGTTTCTATGAGTTTCCAAAAGTCTTAGGGGACTCACACCTATACCCTTGCACTTTGGGAGGACAAGGCTGGAAGACTGCTTGAGGCCAAGAGTTCAAACCAGCCAGAGGAACATAGCAAGACTCTATCTCTACAAAAAACTAAAAAAAAATGAGTGGGGTGGAGGGTGGCATGCACCTGTAGTTTCAGCTACTCAGGAGACTGAGGCAGGAGGATCTCTTGCCAGGAGTTTGAGGATCACACCACTGCACTCTAGCCTGGGTGACAGAGTAAGACTTTGTCTCAAAAAATAAAATGAAACAAAACTCTTAGGGACCAGAGGTAAGTATTCACTTGCAAGAGCAATTCTCAAAAAATGAACATAGCATTGAAATGTCACGGTGACTCTCCGAAATGTTTCATCCTTCCTGGTCATAAACATAATCGCAGCCTTCTTTCTCAGCCTGGGTGGGGAGGAAGGCTGGAAATGTATGAGGTGTCTTAAGTGTGCACTCAGAGATACGCTCCACAAATAGCCCAGCAAGCATTCCTCAACTAAGGGTTATGGACGCCAGATGCTGTTAGCAGCTCGTGACTGGAGCGACCCGAAACAGGGACCTTAGCGATACACCATAATCTAGCTCCTGGTGTTAAGCCTCTTATGCTGCTAGCCCATCTACTAAGTGGGGAGCTTTCTTCCTTCCAGGAACAGCCTCTTTGTTTTGTGGTTCGCTGTGTGCATTCTTAGTCTATGAACATGAGGTAGCTGAGTTCAGCATACCCAGCTCTAGAAAGCTGTTGAAATGAATTTTTGGAATGTGGATCTCTCTGAGTGTTTTGGCCATTCTGAAAGTGGGAACACAGTGATCCTAAACACCAGCCCATACACGGGGGTGGGGGTGGGGGCGGTTGAGAGGGTAATACCATGATGTTTCAATGTTTTGTTAATTTTTTGAGATGCTCTTGACAGTGAATGAATACCTGTCTCTGGCCCCTAAGGTTTTTAGAAACTCATCGAAACATGATCTCAGCTGCAACTTGCAATGATACATTAGTGACAGACTCAATCTACCCGTTCCAAAGGCCTGGAGCTGCATGCTCTTTGGTTCCTCCTTCTATTTGGGGTGGGCTGGGCAACCCTCCAGGATTGGCTACAAGTGTCCAGGCGTGTTTGTCGCCGGAGTTTATATCTGAAGAAAGTCTGTGTGTGGTCATTTTAGCACCTTCTTGTGAAGCCAGGAGACCGTCTCATCTGCTCTACCTGGTGAGGGAGACAGAACCACCTGGGCATCCTGAGACAAGAATCCAGGCCTGGGCTTTGCCCTGCTTCTGCTTCATTGCTCCCCCCACATGGAGCAGGATCACATCTCCATCCTCTCTCCTCTCACAGGCACAACGTATCCTTGAATAGAAATGATTTCTTATTATAAACCATGGGTCAGCAAATTTTTTTTCTGGAAAAGGCCAAATGGTAAACATTTGGGGCTTTGCAAGCCGTATGGTCTCTGTCTCAACTACTCAGTTCTGTTACTATGGCACATTGTCAGTCAGATGATGAGTAAACAAATGAATATGGCTGTGTTCCAACAAAACTTTATTTACAAAACCAAGCAATGGGCCAGATTTAGTCTGTGGGCCATAGTTAGCCAACTTCTGTTATAGTTGTATGTATACAAGGGGGCCCCCCAAAAAACAGAATTTATTTATTAAAAAACTGTGTATTTATTCTTAAATGTTTAAACTTCAGTCACCTTCAAAGTTTATTTGATGCAATAAACCTATCAAGATGCTTTTTCTACTGCTCAAAACAGTTTTTGAACTCGTTAATTTTGATGCCTTTTAGTGCTTCTGCCGTTTTTTGTTTCACCTCTTCCACATTTCAAAATGTTTCCCTTTAAGGACTTTTTCATCTGGGGAAACACAAAAGAAAGTCGCTTAGGGCAAGATCAGGTGAATAGGGAGGGTACGGCATGGGGGTCATGCAGTTTTTGGTCAAAAACTGCTGAACATTCAGTGTGGTGTGGGCAGGTGTTCTCCTAAATCACCCACCATGAAATGGGCAAACACGTTGAAAGACTCTCCAAGAAAAAATTCACTGAAGCTTAACACAGCCTCTCACAACAACACTAGCTGGTACACTGATGTGGATGGGTTCCTAGAACACTTACCTAGCAGAGGAAGCCTGTACTACAAGGGGCCTGTCCTCCAAAAAATAATTCCAGGTTTTTTGGGGTCTCCTCTTGTACATAAGAATATTTTTTAATAGCCTATTATTATTTTTTATTTCACAGACATTTTTGTTTCTCACAACCATGGTCTACAAGTAGGGCCAGAGTTTTGTACACCCATTTTATATGTAAGGAAACTGAGGCCCACTAATAAGTTACCTAATGTGAACAGTTAGAAAATTACAGAGTGGAGACTCAGACACAGGCCTTTTGTTTCAAAGTGGAATGTGTCTGCTAGTATACCAGTATTTTATAGAATGTGTCTCTCCCTTTGAATTGGTGTTATGTAAAAGAGGTGTTCTGAGGTCCAATAATTTTGGAGAACTCCACATTAGACAAGGTTAGGGAGGCTTTTCATGTTTGTTGTGATTCTCCAAAGGGGGATTATAGTATCCTGTGTTTTCCAAACACATTGGATTCACTGCCCTTTTTACTTCTTGTCAAAGGAGATCTTAGGACTGTACTTCCTGGGTCAGCATTTGAAAACCTTCACTAGGCAGAAACACAAGCTACATAGAAAATAACATTTCAGACAAGAAATGTCAGACTGAGATCCTGGCAAAAGTAAGGCTCCCATGGCAGCCTACCTAAGACAGACAGGGACAATGACTCCCCACACCCAAGTTCAATCCTTCCAAGGCAAAAAAGAAGTAGGAAAGGACATGTATTTTGCTCTTTTTTTTGCCTCACCATAACTGCCTCTGCTTTTTCACCTTCCTAGGAGGAATTGTTCATCTGACTGGTCGCAAGCCAAGTTGATGGTTGGACCTCCTTCCTCTTGTAGTCCCTCAAGTAAAAGGCATAAGCCCTGGCCACGACGCAGCACAAGGTTCAGTTTAGTGTCCACAGTTCTTGAAGAAGCACTCCTTTTTATGATGCCAGAGGCCAAATACAATTAGGAAAATATTTCATTGAGCCAATCAAAGAAATGTGTCTATGAGAGAAGTTTTGATGATATCTTGAAGGCATTATGACCGGAGAGCCCAGGAATGTCTGAGCCCTGACTGCAAACATCCCTCAAACAATACCAGGATTAGAATCAAAATTCACATTCTTTATAAGGGCACATGTGCTCTGAAACTCCCACTGCTAGCTTCTCTGATAAAACCAGGATTGGAGCCCACAGCTGAGGCTTTAGGTCTAAGCGAGGGTTCCACTCTCCCTTTATCATCAAATCCAAGAATCAGCACTAGCACACTTGGACATGTTTGTGGCAGCTAGAATTTAATGTACGATTGGGCCCTAAGAGGGATCTTCACTCAGTTTACTGATAATGTTGCACAGAATGGAAGAGGTGTTCAAGAGAGGAATGGGTTGTGAGCTGCAGGAAACAGAGACAAGAAGCACATAGAAGAGAAAAACGTGGCTTTCACTTAAGGCTTAGTCACCATGGCTGCCTTGAGTTTGTTAGCCACACTGCCTGTCATAAGACAAGGAAATATATGCTAGTCACTTAGGGCCCTCTGTCTCTTCATCTGTGGCCGCTTTGCCAGGGAGTATTTTGGGATGTTGAAGAAATTCCTCCCCTTAACCTCCTTTAAAACATAAGTCAATAAACAGTAAATGAGTGTCTACAAAAACAAGATGGCAGAGAACCATTGCCATTGAAAGGTCTTGTGGGGGTGTCATATTAGGAGATGAAGCACAATTAGGATGACCAGATCCTTGGTAGAATAAGACAATAGCAGAAATATCCTCTTCCTCTTTTTGTGAATGAGTGTTCTTTGTGCTTGGAGGACCCGAGAAGGGCTTGAAACTCTCAGAGAGCATAGACTGCATCTACAAGAATAATATTAAACCTAGACTACGAATCATTTATCTTCATAAACAATGCCCTGTGTATTGATCTTTAAACTTTTCTGGGACAAATTAAGTCATATAAATAGAGAAATGCATTTATGCAAATCAATCAACCAATTTTTAATAGTACATCTTTTCTAAATATTTTTCTGTATAAGCAAACACCAGTTCAGAGTACTTTAGTGGGCTGAATGACAGTGCCAAAAAAGATATATCCACATCCTAATCTCCAGAACGTGTGAATGGAAACTATTTGGGAAAAGGGTCTTTGAGGGTGCAATCAGTTAAGGATCTTAAGAGGAAGAGACCATTTTGGATTATCCAGGTGGGCCCTAGATCCAATGACAAGTAACCTTAAGAGAGACACAAAGGGGAAAAGGTGATATGAAGATGGAGGCAGAGATTACAGCATTGCAGCTACATGCCAAAGAATACCAACAGTCCCCAGAAGCTGGAAGAGGCAGAGATTCTTCCCTAGTGCCTTCAGAGGAAGCATAGCTCTGCTGACACTTTGATTTTGAACTTCTAGCCTCTAGAACTGTGAGAACTAAATTCTGTTGTTTGAAGTCATCAGTTAGTGGTAATCTGTCACAGCAGCCAAAGGAAATGAATATAAGTAATCAATTTTTTAAAATGCACTTTCTGTTAAATTTCAAATGCTGCCACACACTCGTATTGCGCTTCTGTGATTCTGTACCTCCAAGTACCAAGATCTCACACCAGGCCCACCGTACAGACTTGATCCCAGCTCCTCTCTTGATTCTGGACTAGACAAGAAGCATCTCCCTTGGTTGCCTGGGAAATTGTTGTTTGGGTGGGAGGAGAAATTGCAGGTGGAGAGGAAGGGAATCTTCTCACAGGACCAACCAGCAAGCCAAATCAAATGAAGTAGGAGGTTATCTTAGTCTGCTTTCTGTTACTATAACTGAACACCAGAGATTGGGTAATTTATAAATAAATTTATTTCTCACAATTCTGAAAGGTGGGAAGTCCAAGAGCATGGTGGCGGCATCTGGTGAGGGCCCTCTTGCTGTGGAGAGGGCAAGAGCATGTGTGCCAGTTCAGGTTTCTCTTCCTCTTCTTATAAAGCTACCAGTCTCATCATGGGGGCTCCATCCTGATGGCCTTATTTAATCTTCATTACCTCCCAAAAGTTCCACCTCTAAATACCATCAGCATATGAATTCAGAGATTAGGTTTTCAACACATGAAACTTGGAGGACACATTTAAACCATAGCAGAAGTGGCACAAGATTTCACTAGGGACTTGACTTGTGTTTAACAGAGAAAGAAGTAAAGTAATGCCACCAAACTCAGCTCCATTCTCTCACTATGCTCAAAGCAGCGAGAACATCTCTGCTGACAGCTAGCTTCTGAGCTACTGAAATGTGATTCTATCTGGCTAACTTCCTGGGACCATAATCTAAAGTGAAAAACTCCCCCATTTAATTTGGTACAATATTTTAATTTTGTCTCAGTTTTATCATCTCAGAAAAAGCTGCTGGGTTATCCAAAGTTGACTTCTGTCTCCCAGGAGAAACGACAAGGTGAGGGTGGGCCTGGGGATGATTTGGTTGAGAAAATTATCTAGGTTCCTTACTTGCACAATTATACAGAAGGCTTTTTTGTTTTAATCAATTAGGTCAAAGGCACAGCAAATTTTGAAGGAATGAAATGACCAAAAGGCAGTTTCCCCCCAGGATTTGAATAAGCCCAATTCAATTAAGTTTTTGACGGAAAGGCACTTAATTTTTGTAATAAACAGTTATCCAACAAGAAACTATCAGTAAGCAAATTCTAATAAGAGAGCAATGGACAGTGTTCCCAGTAGTCATTTCTCAACTGTCAGGGTCTTGTGCTGTATTTTTCCATTATGAAAGAAAAAAAAAAGACTATGCATAGAAAAAAAAAAAAGGAAACTGGAAGTCACTGCCAAAACAGATCAGTTCCACCAAAAATGCACCAAAGAGCACTCTTGCCTTGCCCTGGAAATTATGTGGCTCTCTCCACCCTTCTAAATTACACTGTCCTGATCCACTTTATTTTTTTCCCCACTAAATATGCAGAATGAAGATATTAGCTGATAACATGGCCTGTGCTACTTTTGGCTGAGGCATGTTTTTTTTCCAAGAACAGAACCGAGCTCTGGATCACAAGGCCTTTGGAAATCATGGCCAGCATTTCCGTGTCCTTTACAGAAATGTGGTGTCCACCTCTTCTCTTCTCTTGCCTCATACCAGTGATGGGCTCCAGAGGCTGCAGCAATAGTCTGTATGTCATGGTTCTGTCGAAATCACAGCTGAAGAAGGGGTGCATTAATATTGTATTTGAATGTTTCCCAATATGTGTGTCTCCCTCCCTCTGTGCCTTCATAAATATTCCAGAACCTTAGACAGAGAAAGGAGCCCCAGTGAAATCAGTTTCTAAGTTAAAAGTAATCACAGCCTTGTTATAAAAACAGCCAATGGCCTCAAAGCTGGTTATGATTTAGATCTAGGTTGGCCTGCTAAGAAATCTACCAACAGAAGAACCCTTGCTGGTCCCGACACTTACCTCCCATGGAAATGAAAGCATCAACTCCTAAATGGTAGTTTGGAATAAAGGCAATAATTTGTTTCCAGCTGGTACAATTGTTTAACAAAATGCCTGCTGGGTCTCCAGAAGTAATATTCTCCTCTCCTCAGCAACAGTGAAAATTATCCTGTCTTGGGGGCCACTAGCTCGATCCATACAAAATGTTCTCAACTTGAAGTATATAAGATTTTCAATGACAGTAATTTGCCATATGGAGGAATGAAAAAAAGTTTCAGAGATTCGTAGTAAACTGGAGGGGAAAAAAAATTCCTAACAGAAGGCTTAAGCCATTTCACTATTGTAATAATTATTCTTCTAATGTTTTAATCAAAGGAAGCAGCCTGTCTCTCTCCCCTCATCTATATTCAAGCCACCACACTTTGTAGGTGTTAATCTCCACGACTTCAGGCTGTTAGGATGGAGCGGAAATTGGCAGTCTCTGAACTGCAGAAGCCTGCAGGATAACAGTACCTGGCACCGCCCTTAATTATCTCGATTATGTTAATGTGTGTTGTTTGTCAACAGCTAGCAAGAGATGAGACTGGGAGGCAGTTGGGGAGATTAGTTTGGAGATGGAGGTTTGGGCAATAAAGATGTATTTTCTTTCATAATTAAAAACAACACATTTCTCTAAAAAAGGGATTTGTATTTATGAGAGTAAAAGGAGCAGCTAAGACTCTCCCATATTCTCAGCTAGTATATGTTATCTTAGTTATTTGTCCAATATAGATTCAGTAGTTTTTATTATTCTTCCCCATAAGTGATCCAAATATATATATATGTAAACCAATATAAATGAATAAATATGTTATTAGACACACAGAGGATACAGGGGATGAGAGTAATTTATTTTCTAGAGCTAAATGAATGCATGAAAATTAAACTAAATTAGACATAAAATTGGTATCAAATACTTTCAAATGCAAACAAAAAAACATTTTGGACTATCCATATAAAAGTCAACAGTGCTATTTAGTATTTGAAACTCTAACACTAGCTGATCATTTTCAGAGTAGCATGGTGAAATGTATATAATACACAAGTCCTGGTCAATTTTCTAGTTCCTGGGACCAAGAGCCCCTGGGAGCCAGCCTAGGCTATCCAACTAGAGACCGCAGAACTGAATTTGCCAGTGATCATTGAGTTATTGCTAGTTACTGATCAATCATACTCAACACTTCGGGAGGCCAAGGTGGAAGGATCACTTGAGGTCAGGAGTTCAAAACCAGCCTGGGCAATATAGCAAGACTCTTCCTTTATAGAAAGTTAACCTTGATCATCCACAAGAAAATGACAGAAAGAGGTGGGAAATGACGGTGGGGGGAGGGAGCGATCGGCGAAGGGATTAATGGCAGGAAATACCTGTCAGCGGATGGGGGGACACGTCTGATCAACATGGGTGC
>CAUYQG010165036.1:0-16959 GCA_963574415.1 Tarsius wallacei
GGCTTAGTTTTCTGGTTTTTTTAGTGACTGGGAATGGCTGGAAACCTGCCTCCTCCTTCCGCCTCAACCCCCACCACCCCAACACACAGTTGTTGTTTTTTTAATCAAATCCTTTTGATTCTACCCTCTAGACAGCTGTACATTTGTCCTCTCCTCTCCATCACTACTGCTACTCACCTGACCACTGCAATGGTCTCCTCCAGAGTCTCCATGTCTTCAGTCTTTCCCAATTCTATCCATCTGTCCTCCCCTCTGTAAACTTATCATATCAATCTCTTGCTTAAAACCCTCTAGGCCCCTAATGATATTGCCCCTGAAGATCTCTCAAGCCTCATTTCCTACACTCCAGGTGCAAAATGAAACCAAACATAGGGCTAGCCCCTAAGGAGTCCCAGCACAGCCCCTCTTCAGAGCTCCTGCAGGACCAGCTTGGCACGGCAGATATGAACATGGCCTCTGGCACCAGAGTGCCTGGATTCCAGCCTAGGCTCAGCTGCTTATTTTCTGGCTGCCCTTGGGTGAAATATCTAACCTCACTGTGTCAGTTTCATCACTTGTAAGTAAGGGCTAAAGGTAATGCTTAATTCACAGCATTGTTAGAAAGATTTTAAAAGGTAATCCTGAAGAATATTCAACAGCATCAGGAACAGAGTAAATATTAAATGTGTTAACTATTATAATTGTCTGTTACATCCATTTTGACCCTTGAGATTTGTCTGCTTTGTCCTCTTCTGTTGCCTAGAATAGTGCCAGCCACATAGCAGGAGTTCATTATATGTTTACTGGAAAATGAATTTGCCTACTTGCTGAGTTAGAGTGATGATTACTCTAATGGAATCCAGTTTTGAGCTGGATTCTTCAAATACAGACCATAAACAGTAAAAAAAAGTTGTATGCACCTGTATTTTACTGCTTTTGAACTGTATTCCCAACACTAAGTTTTGGTCTGTAATAGATGTCCAGTTCATTGTTGCTAATTCCCATGTAAACTGACTTTTACTTAAGTTTTGCGATGTGTTTTGCAAGTAAAAATTACTTAACTTTTACTTAAGGTGTGATGTAAGTATAGGAGATCCCAATCAGGGAGCAAACGAGAGAGAACATGGGGCACTGGCAGGAGACATGGCAGCAGGTGGCTTGTGGCCAGGCTATAGAGGAAGGCTGCAAGAGGACATCCTAGGAGACTGTGAGTCCAGGAAGTCTAATTCTCTGAAGGAGCTCAGAATTGACTTTTGTTCTCTGTAATCCAAGTTTTTTTCTGAGTTTAGAAATTGGACTTATGAGAAAATCAGGCCCAAATATTTCCCTAATTTCCCCTGTGCATGATGGGCAGTGTGATTCCCTGTGCTTCACTGAGGAAACGTTTTCCTTCCTTCAAATTAATACTAATGTTAATTGTCACAACACCATGAGATGCATTCATATCATTCCATTTCCTAGGTATTATATTTGGCATCTACTTTTGAAAAATTTAATTCAAACATGAAGTGGGTATGTATTGCTTCTTCATTTTGAAGTTAAGGAAACTGAGGCTTAGAGAGGTCACTAGTACCAAAGTCACAGTTCATGAACAGAGGAGTTTGGGACACAAGGTCATGTTTGGTCATCCAGAGCAGATACTCTTAACCGCTATGCCAGATTGCTTCATACAAGTGGATTTGTTACTTAATTGGATAGCCATTTATAGATTTGCTCACACACTAGACCCAGTGCTGGGCACCAGGAACATAGAGACACATGGGGTGACACTTCCTCTCTAGGAACACATGCTACATCATGGGCACAAACTAGATGATAGGCAGTGAGGTCACAGGGTGCTAGGGAGCACAGAGTAGGAAGCACCAACTCTGCCTAGAAAGTGAGGCTTGGGCTCCAGCTACTGGAGTCCAGTGCCTTCCTGGGGTCACCAGGAGCACAGTTGAGTTGAGTCTCAAAGTCTGGAATTGGGAGTGATGATTACTCTAATGATACTTTGGAAGCATAAGCATCAGCAGGTGCATACAACATTCATTTTTATTTTTTTATGTTTATTTTTTGAGTTGGAGTCTCACTCTGTCACCCAGACCGGAGTGCAGTGGCATGCTCCCGGGCACCGCAGCCTTGACCTGCTTGGCTCCAGCGATCCTTCTGTCTCAGCCTCCCAAGTAGCTACCACACCCAACTATTTTTTATTTATTGTAGAGACTAGGTCTTGCCAAGTTGCCTGGGTGGGTCTCAAACCCACAGGCTCAGGCAATCCACTCACCTCGTCTCCCAAAGTGCTGGAATTACAGGCTGAGCCACTGAGCCCGGCCCAGGTCTATCTCTTAAACAGAGTGATGGCTATGCCAAGATTAATTTCATTATTGTTCTGGATACTTCACATAATTTATATATATATTTTTTTCATGCGTTACATATTTTATAATAAAACTATTTTTCTCATCTTTAGTTTAAAATTTTCCATAATGGACAAGTGTTACTTGTTATTAAACAGAAAAAGTAAATAATACTATATGTTATAACATTTAAAAAATTCTGGTAACTTTTCCCACCCTTGTCTTCTTTTTAGAGACAGAATCTCGCTTTGTTGCCCAGACTGGAGTGCAGTCATGTGATCATAGCTCACTGCAGCCTTAAACTTCTGGACTCAAGCCCTCCTCTCACCTCAGCCTATTAGCAAAGATTATATGTGTGCACTATCACACCTGGCTAATTTTTAAAAATAATTTTTGTAGGAACAAGGTTTTGCTATGTTGCCCATGCTAGTCTTGAACTTCTGACGTCAAGTGATTCTCCCCCCCTTTGTTTCCCAAAGCACTAGGATTACAGGCATGGGCCACTGTGCCTGGCCACTCTTGCTTTTTTATATCATTCATGCATCATGTACTATTAAGGACTTAATGTGTACCAAGCTGTATGTTAGACACACAGTGGTGTTACATGGTTTCTATCCTAATGAAGTTTACCCTTATGGTGCTTTATAGATACCTGTAAAATTCTCGAAGTAGGTTTCATTATCAATATTTCATAGATTTATTAGCAATTTTTCTTAATGCAGCTTTTCTGTTTAATCTAGGAAGGCTGTGCTCTGATGCCAGCCTTCCTAGATTCAGATGCTTGCTCTGCTGTGAACTAGTTATATATAATTAGGGTAGTAACTTAACCTCTTTGTACTTTAATATGAAATGAAAAAAGAGAACTATCTATTTCACAGGATTATTGTAAGATTTAACTGAGTTTATACACCAAGGAGCCAAAAAAATGTATACAAATTTGCTCAAAAGATAGCATCAATCAAATGAATGTTAGTATCACCATGCAACGGTAGAATTGGCCAGTGTAAACATCTACCAAGTGTGATTTGTATTCATCTGTTGTTATTAATATATACTGGGTATTACATTTTTAATAGTTTTTTCCTATCTCGAAACATGAAAATGTTTCTTTTGGCACCCATATTCATATATAAACCTCAGAACAGGGCCTGCCCATGGTAGATACTCAATCAACATTATTTTTACTGTAAATATCTCCTGAGCACCAAATCGGTGTAAAGTCCAAATGAGGCACTAGAGATACAGAGAAAGAGTGGGACACAGTCTGAACTCCTAAAAAGACTGTTTCCAAACGTGAGAAGGACTGTGGCAGAGGGAAACCAAGAGGCTGCAGGAGCATAGAGGTGGGCCCCCAACCCCATCTGGGGGTCAGGGGAATCCTCCCAGACAAGCTGGGTTGCGTTTCCAGGTTGTGGTCTGTTGCCCTTGAGTGACACTCCATGTCTTCCTTGGAGAGGTGGCTAGGCAGTGTTAAGGGGTTGCCACAAACACCCTGAGCTGTAAGAGAGGCCAAATGGTAATCTGTAGATACGAAGATCACTTAACCTGTGGTAGCCTATACATTTGGTTTTTGAGGTTTCAAATTTTCCTTTGCAGTTGTGAAAGGGTACAACATATCTCGTGGAAAAAATGAATTAAAGTTTAGATTTCCTTTGTCATCTTGGGAACAAGTAAAAAATAAAAAGTTGAAAGCTATCAAAATGTGGGTTCTCGTTTGTTAGAAATAAAAACAATAATTGTGGTTTTTGCATCATTAAAATGTGCTGTTTGGTATTGAAATACATTCTTAATAAATGTGGTTATGTTACACATAATTTTAATGCACATATCTTGCTTTATGTTTTTTGCTAATGACTTTTTTAATTTTTCTAATGACTTATTTGCTGTTTACTTTATGTTTATTTTAGACTATGGAAATAATGTTATACAAAAAGCAAATTTGAGAGATTTTCTTATTCGCATTCAAAATGGGTCCTAAAGCAGTGGAGACAACTCGCAACATCACCAATGCATTTGGGCCAGGAAGTGGATAATGAACGTACAGTGCAGTGGTGGTTCAAGAAGTTTTGCAAAGGAGACGAGAGCTTAGTGGCCAGCCGTTGGAAGTTGACAACAACCAATTGAGAGCAATCATCTAAGCTGATCCTCTTACAACCACACGAGAAGTTGCTAAAGAACTCAACATCGACCATTCTACAGTTGGTCGTTTGACATTTGAAGCAAATTGGAAAGGTGAAAAAGCTGGATAAGTGGGTGCCTCATGAGCTGACCAAAAATAAAAAAATAATTTGTGTTATCTTCTTTTATTCTATGCAAAAACTACAAACCATTTCCCAATCAAATTGTGACGTGCCACGAAAAGTGGATTCTTTTTTTTAAGTTGTGAAGTGCAGTGGCATGCTCACAGTCACTGTAGCCTTGACCTGCTGGGCTCAGATGATCCTTCCGCGTCAGTCTTCCAAGTAGCTGGAACTACAGGCACGCACTACCACGCCAGGTTTATTACTATTATTTTTTAAAATTAATTGTAGAGACGAGGTCTCACCAAATTGCCTAGGCTGGTCTCGAGCCCCTGAACTTAGGCAATCCTCTCAACTCGGCCTCCAAAAGTGCTGGAATTACAGGCTTGAGCCACCACACTGGGCGGAAAAGTGGATTTTATACAACAACTGGTGACGACTGCTCACCAAAAAAAAGGTCATGGACACTGTTTGGTGGTCTGCTACTGGTCTGATCCACTACAGCTTTCTGAAACCATTACATCTGAGAAGTATGCTCAGCAAATCGATTAGATGTGCCCAAAACTGCAATGCCTGCAGCTGACATTGGTCAACAGAAAGGGCCCAGTTCTTCTCCACAACCAACGCTTCAAAAGTTGAATGAATTGGACTATACAGAGTTTTGCCTCATTCACCATATTCACCTGACCTCTCGCCAACCAACTATCACTTCTTCAAGCATCTCAACAGCTTTTTACAGAAAAATGCTCCCCAACCAGCAGGATGCAGAAAATGCTTTCCAAGAGTTGGTCCAAGCCCAAAGTACAGATTTTTATGCTACAGGAATAAACAGACATGTCTCCTTGGCAAGCATGTGTTGACTGTAATGGTTCCGATTTTGATTAATAAAGATGTATTTGGGCCGGCCGGTGGCTCAACCTATAATTCTAGCACTTTGGGAAGCCCAGAAGAATGGATTTCCTGAGTCCGCGGGTTCAAGACCAGCCCAGGCAACTTGGTGAGAACTCATCTCTACCATAAATCAAAAAATTAGCCGGGCATGGTAGTGTGTCCCTGTAGTTCCAGCTACTTGGAAGGCTGAGGCAGAAGGATCGCCGGAGCCCAGCAAGTTGACCCTGGGGTGACCATGAGTGTGCCACTGCACTCCAGCCTGGGCAACAGAGTGAGACTGCAACTAAAACAGCAACAACAACAACAATAACAACAGATGTGTTTGAGTCCAGTTATAATGATGTAAAATTCACGGTTTAAACCACAATTACTTTTGGACCAACCTAATATCATAATTAAGTAAATTGTTGTGTATCTATAAAGTTGAATATGATGGAACTATTAATGTCATATTTAGAGCAGTTTTAATGGCATTAGAAATGTTTATAGAATAATATGAAATATAAAGCAATCTTTAGATAACATACTGGAAGAAAATATTCTTTTTTCTTTTTTTGAGTTGAAGTCTCACTCTGTTGCCCAGGCTGGAGTGCAGTGGCAAGCTCAGGGCCACCCAGTGTCAACCTGCTGGGTTCCAGAGATCCTTCTGTCTCAGCCTTCCAAATAGCTGGAACTGTAGGCGCGGGCTGCCACGCCCAGATAATTTTTGATTTATTGTAGAGAGGAAGTCTCGCCAAGTTACCTGGGTGGGTTTTGAACCCACAAATTCAGGCAATCCACTCTCCTCGGCCTCCCAAAGTGCTGGAATTGCAGACTGAGCCATCCAGCTTGGCTGAAGAAAATATTTTTAAACATTGACAGTGGTTATTGCCAGTTGGGATTATGCGTAATTTCTTTTCTTACACTTTTTGGTATTTTATAGATTTTCCAACATAAGAATGTGTTGCTTTTATTTTTGAAAAAGCTTTATGAAGATGTAATTCACATACCATGCAGTTCAGTCATTTAATGTGTACAATTCAAAGGGTTATATTTTTGCATATTCACAGAGTTGTGCAACCATCACTGCAATCCAATTTTAGAACATTTTCATCATCCCCAAAAGTTATCCTGTTCCCATTAACAATCTCCTCCCATTCCTGCTCACCCTGGCAGCCCTAGGCAACCCCTGATTTACCATCGATCTCTACAGATTTACCTATTCTGGTTGTTCCATATAATTGGAATCATACAACATGTGCCCTTTTGTGTCTGGCTTCTTTGATATAGTATTATGTCTTCAAGGCTGTCATGTTGTAGCATTTTATTCCTTTTTATTGCTGAATAATATTTCATTGCACGGGTATGCCATACTTTATTAATCTACTTGTCATTTGATGAACATTTGGTTTGTTTCCAATTTTTGGCTAGAGAATAATGCTGTTATGAACATTCTCGTACAAGTTTCTGGTGAACATATATTTTTAACTCTCTTGCCCTCTAGGAGTAGAATTGCTGGGTCATATGATAACTTCGTTTTGTGTTTTGAGGAACTGCAAAAGTGTGTTCTAAGCTGCAGCACCATCTTACATACTGGCAATGTCTGAGGGTTCCACTTTCTCCAGTCCTTGTTATCATTTGTGTTTGTCTTTTTGATGATAGCCATCCTAGTGTGTGCCAAGTGGCATCTCATTGTGGTTTTGATTTGCATTTCTCTAATGGCTAATGATGTTAAACATCTTTTCATGTGTTTTTTGGCCATTTGTATATCTTCTTTGGAGAAATTTCTCTTCAGATCCTTTGCCCGTTCTTTAATTGGGTCCTTTGATTATTGAGTTGTGAGCTCTCTATATATTCTGGACTCAAGTCTCATATTATTTGCAAATAATAATAATAATAATCACAAGTCTCATATGATTTTCAAATAATTTGTTTCATTCTGTGGGGTGTCTTCACTTTCTTGATGATATCGTTTTCAGCAAAAAAGTTTTAAATTTTGATGAAGTTCCAACTTATTTATTTTTTCTTTTATCACTTGTGCTGTTGGTGTTTTAAACAAGAAACCATTGCCTAATCCAAGATTACAAATATTTACTTTCATGCAAACTTCAAATAATTTTATAGTTTTAGTTCCTACATTTAGATCTATGATTTATTTTGAGTTGAATTTTGTTTATTGTGGCAGGAAGAGGTTTAACTTCATTCTTTTGCATGTGGATATCCAATTGTCTAAGCACTATTGGTTGAAAAGACTATTCTTTCCCTGTTGAATTGTTTTGACATCCTTGTTGAAAATCAATTGACCATAAATGTAATGGTTTATTGCTGGATTCTCAATTGTATTCCATTTGATCTACATGTCTATCATTCTGCCAGCACTACACTGTCTTTATTACTGCAGCTTTGTAGCAAGTGTTGCAATCGGGAAGTGTAAGTCCTCCAACTTTGTTCTTCTTTTTCAAGATGGTTTTGGCTAGTCTGAGTTCCTTACATTTCCATACATTGCTTTTACTCATAGGGGAAAAAGTTTTTTAGAAAAAAGAGAAAGAAAGATAGATACTGTTGAGGGATTTTGTGTTTTCTGAGTGATGCTTTTTCAGCACACCTTTTCTCTTGAATGGGGTAATTTCTCTCTCCTAAGTTCTGTCCTGGTCATGGTAGATTTTCTCTTTCACTGTTGATGAACACCGTGCAGAGTATTGACTTAGCCAAGGTCTCATTTCCTGCCTTGAGTCACCTGGCTGGGTCAGGGGTTATTTCCATACAGGGGGTCTCACAACATCTTAATTTTTGGTTTACTCCTAGCAAAGTATTATCACACTCTATTGTTGTGGTCTCTACACTGTTTTGATTGCACATTTCATCAGCAAGTAACTGTTGAGCATGAATTTTTGCATGTTCATTTTGAGTCTACAAATATGTGCACATTTATTAATTTATACATTATATACACTCATGATTATTAGACACATTAAAAATATAAGCAAAACATATTTTAGAGATTGAGATAAAAATGATTAGAAATAGAAATTTCCCCACACCTCAATTGCTTTTATCTCTGGAGACTGTCTTCTTGGTTCCTAGTACCCAGCCAGCCAGTCATCCATCCAACCAGGGCCTGACATAAAAGAAATTCACTGACTATTGTTCAAGAGAAAAATGTCATATATCCTACTATTCCTATACACATTGTCTCATTCTGGGCATTGCACCTGGCAAGTAAAGGTTCCACATCTATCATCTGCTGAACTGCTTGGGTCACTCTGTAGAGAGGTTTTGGGCTTCTCATCTTTTCTTGTTTTCTCTAGTACCTTTGATTGCATCTCATCTGACTTATATATTTAGAAAATAGTAATTGCATCATCCTTAATGTATACTCTTCATTTCATACTGTGTGGTCAGGCAGAGTTCTGGATGCTAAGACGGTAAATAATGGAAAGCAAGGTCTCTGGTCAGGAGGGTATCACCGTAGGACGTGAACAGGCAAGGAAGTTCTTGGGTGTGAATGTGAGGGAAGACTTCAGGGAGTTGGATTTGAAAGGAAGAGTGGGGGAGTTTCCCAAATGGAAGAGAGGGGAAGGCCATACCACTTGAACTTCTAGAGCAAAGGCAGGAACATGGGAGGCTGCCCAGCATATCCCGAGATAAGGGAAAGTCTGGTGTTGCTGAACACAAGAGGCAAGGGCGATTGCATCCACGTTTTAAAAAGATCACGCTGGCACATCTATGGAGTATTAGAGTCTTGAAGCTAGAAGGGGAAGGCTGTTGGTGGCCTGGAGGGCAGGGCACAATTATAGATAGGACGCGGAAATCTCTGTGTTTGGAGGCCCAAACTGGAGCAGGAAACCAAACAACTCTGCTTTTAGTGCCCTAGCTAGTTACTTTCTTTTTTAGGATCTCAGCACCTCTTGTTTTTTTTGCTTTTGGTCCTGGATTGTTGTCCTTTCCCTTTGTCCCCAAGAGACACTTTTACCTTTATAGAAAATTACAGTTTTTTTTCCTGGGAGTTAGTGGGGATTGGTTGGGGGTACTGTTTCTGGGCTCCCTTTGAGGCCTGTGGCCGACGGCAGACACTGAGGCGCATCCCTGTACAGGTTTAATCAAGCAAGGGCTTGAAAGAACGCTGCATCCTACCCCCGCCGCAATTAAATTAAACCACACACACACACACATATAGAGGCTCAGCCACATCCTGACAGAATATAGCCTCGAGTATCAGGAACCCCCAACCTACCGCCACTGGCATGTCCAGGCGGGCCAGGAAGCCCAGGTCTCCCCCTCTTTCCTGGATGACGCCTCTGCGCCACCCACAGGGGACGGAGGGGCGGGGCCAGCCCGCGCCCTCGGGGTGGGCTCCGCGCCGCGCCCGACCCAGCCTGGCTGCCCGGCGGCGCCGTGGGCGGGGCCTCCCCGCCGGGCCTAGTCAGTAACGGCGCCAGGCCCCGCCCCTCGGGGCGGGGCGCGAGCGAGCGCGCGGGTAGGGCCCGAGCCGGCCTGGTAGCCCGCCGAGCCGAGCGCAGCTAGCGGGCGGCGGCGCGATGGCACCGGCCGCGGACCGGGAGGGCTACTGGGGCTTGACGACCTCCACGCTGGACTGGTGCGAGGAGAACTACGCCGTGACCTGGTACATCGCCGAGTTCTGTGAGTGCGGCCCGAGGCGGGGAGGGAGGCGCTGGTCTGGGGAGGAGACGCCGGGTGAGGAAGGCAAAGGGCGAACCTGGCCGCGAGGGAGGCGCCAGGCCCGGCGGGGGAGCTGGATGGGGCGCCGGGCCGAGGGGCGCCCGCCGCGGCTCCGGGCGGCTGAGGGGGGCCTTGCGGTGGGGGCGGGCGGGAGGTGGGGAGCCCTGCTGGACCCGCGGGGCGGGCTGAGGAGCAGGGCTGGGAGCGGGAATTCCTCCCGAGGGCGGAGGGGCCGGCTGGGCGCCGCCGCGTCAGAGGCTGGAGCGCCGAGGACTCTGCTCCTTGGAATGAGGGCCCAGGACACCTGCTCTGCTGGCGCTGCCACCACCTTGGCCAGAAGGGCACGGAAGGGAAAGGGGACAGGCCCCGCTTCATCTTTCCCCAAATCTGAGAACATTCTAAGGACGTTCCCTTCCTTGTTCTCTGTTCTTATTAGACCTTCTCGCTCACCTCCAGGGAACAGTTTTACCAGTCTGAGACCCGAGCCACCCCCACCCCCAGGATACCTTCAAGTACCAGAGGGCATCTGCCCTCAGTGTAGACTCTTCAGCTATCTTCTTGCACCAGGAGAAGAAGGCAGAGCACCTAGTCTGTACCCTCCTGCTCAGGCCAGGCTCCCAAGGGCACAAGGGACCAAGTCCCTGCTTCACTCCTATGGACTGCCTAGGAGTTAGGAGTCATCTGAGGACACTGCTTCCTCTGAATGCACATTCTGGGGACTTAAGGAAGAATTCTTCTCTAGCTACTTGGCCAGGTTAGACTTGTTCACTGTGTGTGTGTCTGTGTGTCTGTTTTTCCTAGATGATTTTTCCTACCAGGCTACTAGATATCTGCCACTTATTCTGTTGTTTACTTTGGTCAAGTTTTGAGAGCACAGTCAATGTTTGCTCCTTCCTTCAGGTACCTGCTTCTGGCAAGGTACACACACTATTCTTTGGCTAACAATTACTGCCTTCTTTTAATTGGATATACTTCTCAGGACAGGAAGCAAAACTCTTCTTAGCTAACCTCATTGTTGAGTCCTGCTCCCAGGCATGTGTGTTTGGCTTCGTGGGAATGAGGCAAGCGTTTCATACCAGATGATCCTGCTTTATTCTGTTCCAGTAATTGGCTAAGATAAGTTAAAAAACAAACAATACGTTTTGCAGTTTTCAGGACGTTAGTACCATTCCCTAACCATGGTACCATGATTTTGGCTGAGAGTTACTTTTCTTGAATTACCAGTTCAAATTAATAATTTTTACATAATAATGAAGAAATATGGGCAAAGGGGTTATTTGTAATGTAATCACTTGGCAGTTCAAATGTTGGCAGCGGAAGCATTTTACTGGTTTGTTGTTAGATCACTTTGGCAAGTCCGTGCTTAGTCAAGAGGACCATGACCACGAGAAAGGGGACTTAAAACCATGCTCTCTGAGCTGGAAATGTGTAACATGGAAAAGAGAAACTCAAGAGACTTCAAATATAAGGTGATCTGTCTTATAGAACAGTTACCTTTTGTATTTCTTTAGAATCTGGCGGTAGGGCCTCTGGGTGGAAACTAACTGTAAGTAGAGAGATTTTGTTTCAACATAAGGAAAAATTTTCTAACCAGTGATACAATCATGGTACAGGGAACATGGAACATGACTTTGGAAGAGAGTGCTTTCTGTCACTGAAAGTGTTAAATCAGACATTGCTCTACTAACTCATGCGAATATTTTGGGAAGAAATAATTATTTAGTTGAGAAAAGGAGTTGGCCTTAGGTAATAACGACTCGTAGTTTAGAACCAAGGCTTTGGATTAGAATCAAAAGAGAAAATGGGCAGTTAAGTCATGTGGACTATGAGAGAACAAGATACTAATGTTCTGGCAGATAGCTCTGAGAAATGGGAAATGGTATTTGTTCTCAATGTGCTCAGAAGAGGAAACTCTGAGCAGACTGCAGGGAGGATTTTGACATAGGAATCAGAGGGGTTGCAAGAAGAGGAGGGGTGAAGGTTGACAGCCCTTTGCGCATGTAGCTTGGAAGAAAATGATCTGGAGAAAGTTGAAGTCAAGTCATCTTATTTAACTTTATTTTTACTTTTTTTTAAGTTGAAGTCTCACTTTGTCGCCCAGGCTGGAGTGCAGTGGTACAGTCACGACTCACCACAGCCTCAGCCTCTTGGGCTCAGATGATTCTTCTGCCTCAGCCTCCTGAGTAGCTGGGACTCACAGGCTTGCACTAACATGCCTGGCTAATTTTTTGATTTTTTTATAGAAACGTGGTCTTGCTGTGTTGCCTAGGCTGGTCTTGAACTCCTGAGCTCAAGCGATCCTCCTGCCTTGGCATCCCAAAGCGCTGGAATTACAGGTGTGAGCAACTGTGCCTGGCCTCAAGTCATTTTATTATAGCAAGTGGTGGTTATTTATTATATGGTGAAGTAAGAGAATTTGATCTTTGAAAAATATGATTAATAAAATATGTTTAAAATATGTGTTCAAAACAAATGCAGTTTTATCATTATTATAGTACTTAGGCTAATGATAGTATTAATGATGGTAATAATAAGGATAATAATGGTAAGATTAGCTGTTATCTAAGTTCTCACTATGTGCCACTCTTTGCTTAGCACTTAATGTATTGTATCTCTTTTGATCTTTACAGTAATTCCAAAAAGGAGGTATAATTATCCCATTTCAACAATTAGGAAATTGATGCTCTAAGAAATAACTTACCTAAGGCTACAATAAGTGATGTAGAAAAGGTATTGAAGTTGAGGTCTGCCTGTAAAGCTGCTATCCATATTACCTCTCCATCATTACTTCTATCACACATTCGTTGTTTCACTCCTGCATTCAAGAGAGAAGGACAGACATGAAATACTCTACATCACAAAGGACAAATTGAGCTATTTGATTTTTTAAACTATCTTTCAGCATTAGGGAATGTATATCTTAGGTAATAATGGTGATTCTGGGGAATTGCATGTTCAGATATGGCAGTGGTTCTCAGTCACTTTCAGCACTTAAAAAACTGTCTCTTAGCATCGCCCTGGATCAGTTCAGATTCCTTTTGTTTGAGCAGATTGCAAGGACTAGGGGAAAAAGTAGTTGTGAAGTAATAAGCTCCTTGGTATTCCAGAAATTATAGGTACAGGCAGTCCTTGCTTTGCATAATAGTGTGGGACCATACAAATGATTGTGCAAGTCACGGCATGCAATCTAGGCAAGTGATCTTAATAATCAATGGAAAATCTTAATAATCACTGAGAAAAGGTTGTTCTGTGACCTTTAACATTTTTTTGTCAACACAGTAAACTCTCTTATCATTGGTTTTAATTATATAGGACAATGAAAAAAGTGAAGCATATTTATTATACTGTAACTTAAAACATTGAGACAGTATTTTTTTGTAAAATAACTTGTCAAAAGTAGTTTGAACAGTGTTTGCCTCTCATTGTATAACTCATAATATGAAATATTTTTTTTCTATCCCTTTATGAATCCTTTTCTAATTTGGATCAGCTCCCAATTTGACCTTTGCACTTTCAGTATTATGAAATATCACTGAGAGTACCTTTAATGCTAAATTATTTTTTAGTTTTTTTTTTTGCTAGTGTAATTTCTTCTAGCACATCACCATCTTTCTTACCCCAAGCACTTTGTTCATTTGTCAGTAAGTTTGTGTTCACTAAGTTCCTCAGGCTGCCTATGGAGAGTCTCTTAATTGTAACAATATCAACTTTCTCAAGGGTAGCTATTCTTTCTATAATTCTGTTTACATTTGATTGGAATTTCACTTCCAACATTTACCACTTTTTGTTTTTGTTTTGTCTTTTGATCATTGTTGGCTAGTTCCCTCTTCTTATTACTCATTTTTATAAAGTGGCACAAAAACTTATCACCAGGAGAGAAAGAGGCAACTAAACTGTTTGCTTTGCTTTTTGTATATGAACTGAATAGCAGGTTCACAGACTTGGAAAGAAGTTGACTTGGAAAGAAGTGACGTGGTTGGTCACTGAATGTGATGTTCTTCTATTATTTATGTAGTGATATATGGACTTAAGGTCTAGCTATGAAGTTTATACTATATATTCAGCTACTCACAGTTATATTCAGTGGTAGCTGAAATTTGAATTGTTGGGGAATTGGTATTATTTAACCAAACTGTGAAATTGAAATTTGAGCATATTTGAACCCTGCAGAGTGGACTGCCTGTGTTATTTTTTAATCCTCAGAACATTCCTATTAACGGGTGTTGTGTTGTTACCTCATTTTATTTTATTTTATTTTATTTTTTTGAGTTGGAGTCTCACTCTGTCGCCCAGGCTGGAGTGCAGTGGCTGCTCCCGGCCACTGCAGCCTCGACCTGCTGGGCTCCGGCGATCCTTCCGCCTCAGCCTTCCAAGGAGCTGGAACTACAGGCGCGCGCTACCACACCCGGCTAATTTTTTTTATTTATTGTAGAGATGAGGTCTCACCAAGTTGCCCAGGCGGGTCTCGAACCCGCGGGCTCAGGCAATCCACTCACGTCAGCCTCCCAAAGCACGGGATTACAGGCTGAGCCACCAAGCCTGGCTCATTACCCCATTTTAAAGAGGGAGAAACTGAGTCATAGAGAAGTTAAGTAAGCAGCTCAGCATCGTACAGCTATTAAGAGCAGAAGTGGTATTCAAATTTAGGTCTGACAACTCTTTCTACCAAGACATACTGTCTACAGGAAGTGGAGTTTCAAGTCCTGTTGGTTTAATGGAAGTAATATTACCTAAAAGGAGATGGAGAGAAATTCTAAGCTTTAAGAATGGCTTCAGAGAATAATTACTTAGTTAATTGTTCAGGCTGTTTCATTTATTCCGCAAATATTTATTGAGTACCTGTTTTGCCATTGACTTAGGCTATGAAGACAGCCTCTGAGTTCAAAATAGCTGAGAGGTCAGTGGGAGAATGAACAGAGACATACAAACAGGCGCATTCCTACTTTCAAGTGAAATGCATTCCTAGAAACAGTATCCAAGTTTAGGTGACACATGGATGTGTGTGTGTGTGTGTGTGTGTGTGTTACATTGGAATGCAAGGAAAGGGTGCTTATTAAGAACTTAAATTACAGATACGTTCAGAAAGGCATTATAGCATTAGTGCTGCAAGAACTGCCATACCAGTTATTAATTTATTTATTTGTAATGGTGGAGAAATACACATAACTTAAAATTTATCATCTTAACCATTTCAGATGCACATATAGTTCGGTAGTGTTAAGTACATTCACACTGTTGTGCAATTAGTCTCTAGAACTCTTTTCATCTTGCAAAACTCAAACTCTGTATTCATTAGTTAACTCCTCCTTCCAGCCCCTGGCAGCCACCCTTCTCCCTTCTGCCTCTATGAATTTGACAACTCAGAGTACCTCATATAATTGGAATCATACCATATTTGTCTTTTTGTGATTGTCTTATTTCACTTGTATAATGTCCTTAAGGCACATCCATGTTGTAACATGTATTGGCATTTCCTAACTTTTTTAAAGAATAAATAATTTATTTTATGATCTTTTAAAAAAGAATTTGTGGTGGCTTCAAAGGACATAATAAAATAATGATAGAAAGATATCAAGGAACAAGAAAAAAATGGAGAATATAAAGGTTGACAGAGTGCAGCTTTGTTCACAGAATAGTAAATACAGACATATATAGGCATTACTTCTATTATCTTTCGAATCTTCCTTCACACAGCTGCTACCTGAGGAGAGATGTCTATTCTACAGCACTTTTAAAAATTGCTTTTTAAATGCTTCAAAGAGAGACCTTTGATCGTAACTGGCGTGAACTCTACTGTGCACCCAGCCTGAGGGTTCTCATGGCTTTGGTTTGTCTTGCATTCTTTTGTGTCTCTAGCTGGAAGGATGGTGGTGGCTGAGATTTTAATGACTATATAACCAAAATCACATTTTCAAAAGTCTTCAAGGAATAAGGAAAATACATGAGAAATATTTGTTTAAAGAAATCTGCCAGAAGATGCACGGGTGCACTGTGAGGAGTGTATAAAACAGCCTTATTAATATGTACATAAATTAGAGGTTAGTAAAAGGTAACTGGGGGTTGGCATTTTCTAACTTTTTAAGGCTGTATAATATTTCATTGTAGATCTATGTATCACATTTTCTTTGTCCACTCATCTTTAACTTTTTCATCACAAAAAAAGCCTTTTATTATTTTCTTTCATAGGCTCCATGAATTGATTATCACTCTTATATACATTGTGATTTACTATTAGTCTTACGTAAATTATAATAGTTAATATACTTTATCCCTGTTATAATTAATCAACAGCACATATAACTGTCAATCAGATGAGGTCTAGACATTATTACCAGTCTGTAATGAGCCCTATGAGATAAAACCACTAATAACCTTAACGTATTGATATAAAAAAGCCAAACAGCATAATTCTATTGCAGTCTTCTTGTGGATAAATGTGCTTTAAGACAGTATAATTCTGTTGCAGTCTTCTTGTGAATACATGTGATTTTTGAAATATTAAAAATAGCCAATAGAAATAATAATAACTGACATTGATGGGGCTTAATGAATGAAGTTCTATATGTGTATTATCTGACAAGAACCTTTACTATAATCCTTACAATAAGTCTTTTAAGTTAGGTTCTATTAACAGTTCTATTTTATAGATCTTGAAGTTTAGGGCAGAGAAGAATTAAATAGCTTATCCAACGTTTTCCACTTTGCAAGTGGCAAAGTGAAGATTTTAACTCTGGCAGTCTGATTCCATGGTGCATTCTCATTCTCTCTCTCTCTCTCTCTCCTCCCTTTTCCTCTTTTTGTAGCATGAGTTTTTCAACTTTATAGCCATGGCACTCAAGAGAACAAGGGTA
>CAUYQG010165039.1:0-19357 GCA_963574415.1 Tarsius wallacei
CCCCCCCCCCCCCGCCCCCCCCCCCCCCCCCCCCCGCCCCGCCCCCCCCCCCCCCCCCCCGCGCCCCCCCCCCCGCCCCCCCCCCCCGCCCCCCCCCCCCCCCCCCCCGCCCCCGGCCGCCGCCGCGCCGGCCGGGCCCCCCCCCCCGGCTCTGACGATGATGATAAGAGTGTCTCCCCTCCTGGGATTATGAGAAAAGCCATGCACATTCCTTAGGACAGGACCCAGTATGTGGGATGGACCCAAACACTGTGGTTATCATCCTTAGTATTTATATATTTATTTTTGCCTATTCGTTTTCTAAATTGCTTAGGTACAAAATTTGTGACTTTAAGTTAAGAATGTGATCCCCCCTTCACTGGGCTGTTTTGTGGTGATGCAGGGACAGTGCTCTGTAACCAGTGACATACTGGATTCTGATCGCTTCCTGGGTGCAGAGCTCAGCCCAGGCCTTAGGACCTGACCCAGGCATACACTGGAAGAGGGTGGGGAGGAGGCTGCATCCCTTTGGCTTGCAAATCCACACTGAGGACAGAAGTAGGGAAGCATCTGGGAGCCAATCCCAGCTCCACCTTGGGACCCCTCACCACTGGAAGCCTCAGCTTCCTCCCCTGGAATTGGGAGCAGTAAGAGTGAAATGAAATAATGTCTGCGGAACTGGCCACCTGGTCCACAGCATGGAGGGAGGGCTATTATAACGAGTCTGTTTAAAAATCATTAACCATTTTCTCTGGGCCTTGGCCCAAGCCTGAGACTTTCTCCCAGGAAAGGAAAGCCCTTCCCTGAGGGCCACCCTTCCATCCCCTCAACCCCACTCAGGGACTGTACCACACTTGACAGTTTCCAAAGAAGGTTCGCCCACGTTATGCCAGCATTCTCCAAGCCCTGCCACTCCAGCTGCTTCATGGTTCTTGCCAGATTCAAGCATCTCCTCCACTATTATTTACTCAACACCTTTCTTTAAATCACCTCACATTTTTCTATTTGTTTCGAGAACAAACTGTCTAAATCAAACACTTTGAAAACAACAAACGTGTTGAATGTATGCTTGGTGCACACTGCCTGCTCAAAAGCTCAAAGGCTTTTGTGGAGAGGAGTTCAGCAAGTATCAGAGAGAGGCCAAACCCACGCTCTTGGTTTAGATGTTCTCCTTAACAACAGCCAGAGGAGGAAGAAAAAATGAGCAAGGAATTGCTTTCCTGCAGCTCAAGCTGGTGTTGGTCAGAGCTGTCCTGTGGAGGGTGACCACATCATTCTATTTACCACTGTGGTATGTGTTCACACCTGGGAGACACTGCACTGGTCACTGAACTTCACGGCAGCAATCCAGAGTAGGTATTGAAACCCCCGTTCACAGGTAGAGAAACTGAGGCCCGGTAGGTAGAAGAATGTGTCCAAGATGACACAATTGTGCCAGGACTTGAACTGGCGGCTGTGGAGACTATTTCTTGGGGCTTGATGTAACCCAGAGGGATGGGGGTCCTTGTCTATGTTGGTCCCCCCGGGACCTCCTGCAAGGTCTTGGATCCCCCCCACCCCACGTTCCCAGATCTTGGGGAGGGGGTAGGCTCCAAAGAGCCAGACCCAGAGGAGAGGCAACCTGGGGCCATGAAGAGCCCCTGGAAGCCTTTACGATCCCCTGCAGCCACCAGACTGGGAATTCTTATCCAATGGTGTTGATGAGCAGTTGGTGTCCCCTGTGAGAACCTGGGCCCCTCAACTGTACAGGAGCACCGAGAGCTGGCTCAGTTGGCCACTTGAGACGAGGCCTCCTCCTGTCTCCCTCCCCTGCTTGCCAGTGACACAAACCAGCCCCCCTCCCCAGGAACCTCCACATCAAAGGGGACTGACCCGGAGGGGTGTGGAAAGGAAGGAGATGGGCCCCAGCTAGCTCCTTCGGCTTCCTCCCTGGAGGCTGGGCGAGGGGCGATTTCCGATGGACTTCCAGCGAGGGGCGATTTCCGATGGACTCCGAGGGCAGCTCTCAGGAAGGAGACCGGGAGGACATTCCAGCTACCTCCCAGCACACAGTTTACTCTGGGAAGCTCTCCCTGAGCTGCGTTCCTGAGCACATGAGTGATACACCAGTAGCAGGTCTGAAAACTGTTCCCTGGACGGGCCTGTCAGTCAGCAATAAGAAAAGCCTGAGTGTGTGGGCCACCCTTCTCTCCCTCCCTGATTCACTGATTCATTCAATAGGCATCTGAACATCCCTCTTTGCCGGGCGCTGGCTCTGGGGACAGAGTGGCTCCACAGAAACAGCCCATGCCCTTGAGGAGTTCATGGTCTCATGCTAGTGACAGGCATTGACCTGAGGACTCCTTGATTGCAGGTACAATTGTGAGAAGGGCAGGGAGGGAGAAGGGGCTTCGTAAGCTGGAAGAGAGCCTGGGAAGGCTTACTGAGGAAGTGACTCTTGGGTGAAAAAGAAAGGACTCGTTGACCAGGTGAGGGGTTGAGAGAACTGCACATGCAAAGGTCATGTGGCAGGAAGAGAGCCTGGCCTGCATGAGGGCGTGAGAGGAAGCCAGCGTGGCAGAGCACAGAGGGAGGAGGGGAAGCACGGTGCTTGGCGAGGCTGGTCTTGCGGGGTCTTGAAGACCAGTTCAAGGCTGTAGTCTCTATTAAGAGTTACAGGGAGTGAGTCAAGGGTTTCATACAGAGCAGGAGATAAAACTGATTTGCTTTTTGAAAAAAGAAAAATCCCTCTGACTGTCCTTAGAGAGTAGATGGAGGGGCCTGAGTGGAACCCAGGCAGCAAGACAGACAGCGAGGGCAAGTCTTGCAAGTGGCGAGCAGGGTGGCAGCTGGGGACACATCTGAGGGATTTTCAGAGGGGCAAGGGTCCCTCTTTGGTGATCGACCACTGAAAGCCAGGACAGTCAAGGATAAGAAGGAAGAAACACAGTGACCCGAGACTAACCCTGTGGTCTCGATTGTCACATACATAGAAAATCAAGCCCCTTTTGGACACTTCTTTTCAAAATGGATTTTTCATTCCCCCCAGTCCTTCTGTAACAGGACAAGATGGATTGCACTAACTGTCCAGTGTGGCCCTGGAGAAATGCACTGTCATTTATTTAACTGGCCCCAACCGCCGGCTATTTAGCTGTCTCTATTTTTGCTTTTGCAAACAATGCCACAATGAGCACTCCTGTGGCTAAATATTTGCACCCACACTTATAGATTACACAGCTTACAGACTTCCTCAGGATAGATTTCTAAAAGTGAACTGTCTGTTTTTGCTGCATTTTGCCAGTGTACCCCGTTGCCATCTGAGGAAGGGCACCGATGGAGGAAACCTCTCCAAAGTCCAATGCCCATGAGGTCAAAGCTGTTGTACCTTTAATACTCAGTACCTGGGAGGAAAAAAAAACAAAACCAACCCCCAAACAATATGTTGATTGAAGGCTATTATGAACTCCACACATCACTTAAATTAATCTTTACCTCACCTGCTGTATAGGCTTCAAACTTCCACTTGACTAGAGTTGTACCTGTTTGGATGAAACTTTAATTTCCACAGGTGAAGTTTGGTGAACATACAGATTTGGGGACTCCCTTGCCATACATCTAAGCCCCCTTCCCAAGGTCTAAGAATTAATTTTTTTTTGAGTTGGGGTCTTACTCTGCTGCTGAGGCTGGAGTACAGTGCCACGATCATGGCTCACCACAGCCTCGACTCCTGGGCTCAGGAGATTCTCCTGCCTCAGGCTCCCAGCTAATTTTTTAATTTTTTGTAGAGATGAGGTCTTGCTATATTGCTCAGGCTGGTCTTGAACTCTTGATCTCAAGCAATCCTCCTGCCGTGGCCTTCCTAAATCCTGGGATTACAGGTGTGAGCCACTGCGTCTGGCCAAAGACTAAATTTGCTCACCCCCTGGAGGACTCCTGTGGAGAGGAGACAGAAGCCATGAAGGCTGTCGAGCTGGGAGAACCCATGTAAGGGGCAAGGGAAAAGATGTGGGGATGAGGTCAGCCCTCTGGGGAATAGTCCCTGGCCTCAAGGGATGCACCCTGTGGCCACTTCCTAAGCAGCACTGCCCCTAGGCACCGAGACCAGGCACATCATTTGCAGGGCCCAGCACAAAATGAAAATGTAGGAAGCCATCCCACCCTTTACAGATTATTAATCATCTCAAAGGATGGTAACAGAGCAGGAAGCCAAGCACTGGGCCCTCAGAGACATGAGGCCCTGTTGACTGCACAGGCTGTCCCCATGCCCTGCTCAGCAATTCTCTTCCTCCCAGAAAAGAGGCATTGCAGTCACAAAGCAGCAGGGAGGATGTCAGTAAGGGAGCCCAGCTCCCAGGGGAGTTAGTGAGAAAGGGCCAGGGCCAGCTTAGCCCTGGTCACTGTCACTGCAGCTGGAGAGACCCTGGGCTCCTTGAGGCTGCCTGTCAGGCTGATGGGATGGATGAGTGGGGTGGGGGGCAGAGACCTGGCAGTCAGGTGATCCAGACATCTCTGCTGCCAAGCGTGTGGGAGAGGGTGGGATGGTGAAGATTCCAGGGCCGCCCAAAGAGTCAGGAGAAGGAAGCTGAAATTAAAACACTGAGGGCAGGCCGGGTACAGTGGCCTGTAATTCCAGCACTCTGGGAGACCGAGACAGGAGAATTGCTTGAGGCCAAGAGTTCGAGACCAGCCTGGGCAACATAGCGAGAACTCATCTTTCAAAGAAAAAAAAAGCCAGGCATGGTGGTACTTGCCTATAGTGCCAGCTACTCAGGAGGCTGAGGTGAGAGGATCACCTGGGCCCAGGAGATAGACTGCAGTAAGCCATAGTTGTGCCATTGCACTACAGCCTGGGTGACAGAGACTCCAATTCAAAACAAAACAAGCTGGGCTCGGTGGCTCAGTCTGTAATCCCGCACTTTGGGAGGCTGAAGTGAGTGAATTGCCTGAGCCCGCGGGTTCGAGACCCGCCTGGGCAACTTGGTGAGACCTCATCTCGACCATAAATCAAAAAATCAGCCGGGCATGGTAGCGCGTGCCTGTAATTCCGGCTACTCGGAAGGCTGAGGCGGAAGGATTGCCGGAGCCCAGCGGGTCGAGGCTGCAGTGGCCGGGAGCGGCCACTGCACTCCAGTCTGGGCGACAGAGTGAGACTCCAACTCAAAAAACAAAACAAAACAACATAGTGAGAGTGGTAGAGCCTCTTCCTGCCCGCTCGTGGGACCAGGCGCTGTGCCCGACCAGCAGAGCCCCCCTCAAGGCTGGAGCCAGTGTCACCCTGCCAAACATAGAAGGAAATCAAGACCCAGAGAGGGGATGTGGCAGCACCTAGACATCCGGACTCCCCCTCGCTGCTCTTCCTCCTCCACCTCCAGATTTGTCCTGCCTGGAGCGGGCAGGGGCCTGGCCACTGGGGGTCCCAACTCCCAGAGGGGTGTTTCCCTTAGAGCTGAGGGGCCTGCAGCCCCACATCCTCATGGAGATTCTACCTTCCCTTCCTCCCTTCATGAAGCTTGTCCCTTGGGACTGGCAGCAGGGAAGGCTGTGTGTGTGTGTGTGTGTGTGTGTGTGAGTGTATGAGTAAATGTGTGAGTTTGAGTGTGTGTGTGTGTGTGCCCTGCACACGCGGGCGCTTTCCTCCTTCCTCCAGGGAGTCAGCACTGCCTTTCTGTCCCCAGAGCCGAGGCTAGCTCCATGGACGACCCCCAGAATTTCGTCCCTGGCGCCTGGCTTACTGCTCTGGAATCAACCGTGTGGTAGCCCCTCCACTCTATCCGGGTTTGATCATCCATAAAAAAATTAATGGTCCTTGCAAATAAAGTAGCACAACAACAGAGGAAGGCTTTTTAGACAATCAATTAAAAGCCTAGGAGAGGGATTATCTCATTGAAATATCAATTTTTAATAGCGCTGCATCTTTGAGTTTCCTCTCAAAAAACTTTGCACGGTCCATTTGCCGGCCTTGACTCATCCCTCCATGCCTTGCTGTCTTTGACCGACCTGAGCCTCTGGGACTAGCCTGCGGGGGCCCAGAGCAAGGGCCTGAGAAGGAGCATGGAAGGGTATTCATTCATTTGTTCGTTCATTCATTCATTCACTCATTCACTCATTCATCCAATGCGACGTGAGCTCCTGCTATATGGCAGGCATAGGCGCTGGGGGCACCAAGGTGAGCAAAACGGGGGAAGTCCCAGGACGGCGAGGGGAGCAGAAGGTCAGCACAGCCAGGTGAAGAGATCAGCAACTCCAGAAGGTGAACCCATCTGGAAAGATAAATGTCAAGGGGCCGCACTGGAGGTTAATGGGGTCTCAGGAGAGGGTGTCTGAGAGCCGAGGAGCCAGGGGAAGCCCTTACCACTTCCTTGCCCTTGAGAAGTGGCATTTACAAAGGAGACCAGGAGCGTGTGAAGGAGGGAAGGATCGAGGCAAGAGGGCTTGGGGTGGTGGAGGAGTGGGAAGAGGCTGGTGGGCGGGGACACAGGCAGTGAGGGGGTATGGGGGGGCGATGAAACTGGGAAAGAGGCCTCATCCAGCCTCGGGGCCCTGGAGGCTGGGAAGGAGGCGTATGTCCTGTTTAAGCGCTGCCATGAGCCACTGTTGCAGGGGCTTACCAGCGCCCACTTTGCAGAGTGGTGGCCCTGAGACAGGTCGGCTGACTGGCTGCTCTGAGAGTTCAGGAAACTGCTGATGGTCTCAGCCTGGGTCTTGTCACCTGTAAGGTGGGATGGTCATAATTGTGATCCCATCACTGCGCTGTGGGATTCCCATCCAAAGGAATCGCAGAGGCAGCCTGCTTGACCAGCCACATCTTTTTTCTCTTTGCCCCTACCTGTCTTAGCTTGGCGGCTTCCTCAGTTTACCCTTCCGGGATGGGAGATCAGATAAACTTTATCTGATAAAGGTTCCCACCAGACCAATTCCCACAGGATCTTGTTACACGCCTGAATCCAACTTAACAGCCAGCAGGGCAGGGCTGGTGGGGAGAGGGCAGGGGTCCAGGAACAGACCAAGGTGCCACTGCTCTCCACGTGTAACCACCCCACAACCCATCCATCCTGAAGTGAGATAACTGGGCAGTTGGGTGAGCTATCAGGTGGCAGTCTCTGAAACTGAACTGATGTCGGGGACAGCGGGGAGTGGCTGGGTGGGTTGGGGGGCAGCACTGAACGAGGTTCCTGCCCCAGTGTGGACAAGTGTGCTTTTCCTGCCCAAGCAACTGGTCTCCCATACAGACACGATGAGTATCCTTGGACAAAGGAGGACAAACGACACTGCTGGGTGCTGGACCTTGTGCTAGGGGCTTGGCACATGTACTTTCAAATCCCACAGCACATCCTGTTTTACATATGTGAAAACTGAAGCTCAGAGAGGTGGAGCTTCTTGCTTAGTTAGGGGTGTAGATGATTCCACATCTTTTGGCTGCTCTCTCTAAAATTATTATAATGGAGCCAGGCATAGTGGCTTGCATCTGTAATTCTGGCACTTTGAGAGGCCAAGGTGAGAGGATCTCTTGAGACTGAGCTCAAGACCAGCCTGAATAACATAGCGAGACGTCATCTCTACAGAAAATTAAAGCGATTAATTGGGCATGGTGGCGCATGCCTGTAGCTCCTGCTACTCAGGAGGCTGAGGCTGGAGGATCACTTGAGCTTAGGAGTTTGAGGCTACAGTGAGCTGTGATCATGCCGCTGCGCTCCAGTCTGGGTGACAGAGCAAGACCCTATCTCAATAAAGGAAAGAAGAAGGGAGGGAGGGAGGGAGGCAGTTACTATAATGAAGGGGCCACAGGAGCAAGGGATTACAACCCAATCGGAAGGGCCTCAGGACTCCCAGGACACAGTTGTTGGTGCCCTGGGTAAGCCACTTTGCTCTCTGAGCCTCAGCTGACTCATCTAGGTAATGAGGTTCCAACTCTGACCTGTGGCGCTGCCCAGTGAGAGTGATCTGAAGGGGAGGGGTTTGGCGGCAGTCAGAGTTCCCTCCCTTCCCCAAGCATTTACCCACCAGCCACCCTGGACCAGGCTCAGACCAGGGCTGAGGGCTGTAGCTGAAAATGCCGGCTTTTGGGGTTGCCTGGATTCCCATCCTGGTCCTATGGCCTCCTGGCTGGGTTCTTCCTTCTCTGGGCCTCTGTTTTCTTGTCTTGCCCTGGCCCATTCCCAGGGTGCTGTGAGAAGTAAAACAAAGCGGCACAGCCTGGGGGAGCATGAGACTGAGGGAAACTCTCCCTCCTTGCCTGGGGAGACAGATCCCTGTGGGCAGGATCCCGACCCCATCTACCAGGTGTGGGCAGATGAGGCATGTCCCTGACTCTGGCATGCGGTCTGGCCAGGTCCCTGGCGCTCAGGCCACAGGGCAGGTACAGAGGCAGGGCTGGGGAGGCCCGTGTGGGAGGCAGAGAGGCCATGGCCGTCTGGACTTTGTCCTAGAGCAGCAGGGAGCTGAGACCACTAGGAGAACGTGCTCAGGGCAAGAGTCTGGGGTGACCTTGCACAGGATGTGGAGGGTGGGGGAGGGGAAGGCCAGGATGCTTCGTTGTCGGGGATGCCTGGGAAATGGGACAGCCATGGAGAAAGGCTTTGGATTTCCACCTTCTCAGGCCCCCTCCCCAGGCTGGGCTCAGAGCGAGTCTGAGCACCACGGAGACCACCCCAGTGCAGCTGGGTCTGTGGGGCTGGAGGAGGACTGGGAGGCGTTCCAGGGAGCCCCTGCTCCCTAAGGAGGCGCCTGCCTGGGGCCTGGGAGGCAGGTGGCATCTTGCAACCCTGCAATTAGTAGATAAAGCAGACAGGGGAGTGGGGTAGGGGGTGGCAGGGCAGGGGAAGGGTGACTGGCTCAGAGCTGCAGCTGGTTCCTGAGTGTTGCCTCTGCCTCCAGCACCCCCGCATTTCCCCAGAAGGGCTGCCTGGAGTGGCCGGAGGACCCGCAGGCAGAAAAGACGCTGGGATCTTGGGGAGGGGGGATTGCAGAAGTCGGAAGGAGGATATGAACAGGGACGTCATATTGTCGAATGCAGGTTTGGACAACCCATTTGTTCTGTCCCCATTCCCAGAGAGGGAAACTGAAGCCCACAGAGAGGCAGAAACTTACCAGAAGACACACAGTCAATCAGAAAGCAGGCTAGGGCTGGGAGCCAGGCTTTTCTGGAGGGTTGGAGTGTGAATGGTTCACTTGTGGGTGTGGGTTTCAAGCCCTAGAGGCTGCCTGGTAGTCAGGCTGGGCAAGATGGCCTTGGCTGGGGAGCAGGACAGACTCAAGGCCCCCAGTCCTCACACTTCGGGTGGAGGAGGGGTGGGGTGGGGTATGTCTGGCCCGGCCGGTTCTCAGCTTGTCTGGGCACTCCAGGCACTGCTCTGCTGCCCCCGGGCTGTTGCGGCTTTGGGTGCCTCAGCTGAGGCCTTGGTGGAGTCCATGCCCCCTCCAGGAGGAAGGCTTAGTGGGGCAGCAGAAAGCCCCTTCTAGGACTGGCATGGCTGGGGGTGGTCGGGGTTTGGGTTGCAGGCTCTACCATCCCTCCTTCCTTCAATCCATCATTCTCTCCCTCCTCCCTCCCTAAAGATGCCCACTGGGCTCAGGGTACCGTTCTGGCTGCTGGAGGATTCTGGGCTTTCTAGGAGAAGCTGGTGGGGCAGAAGAAGCAGGCGCATAAATGACTCCCTAATGCACTCAGAATTTACACAGCAGGCTGAACTTTTTTTTAGTGGGAAAGCAGGATTTATTGAGAGGACAGAAAAGCTCCCAGAGCAGGAGTGGGCCTGAGAGGGTGTCCCAGGCTGAGCTTTGAAGGGTTGGTGGAACTCAATGGGGGCGGGGCCATTCTGCGGGGCATTGAGAGGACTGGCATGGCTGAAGCTGCAGGGAGTGATGGTGGGGCTGCAGAGGGCAGGAGTCACATGGGCCTTGCCTTGGAGGGTGGGGGGGGGTGACAGTCAGGAGCGTGCATTCTGGCCTCCCGCCTGACCTGGGATCCCAGTTTTACCACTAATCAGCTGTGTGTCTCCCTCTGAGCATCTGGCTCCTCAGCATCAAATGGGGGGGTGGGGGTGGGACGTGCCTAGTATGAGATGATGCCCATGAAGCACACAGTGGGGCCCGATAAATTTTAACTGTCCTGCAGTCCCCTCTAGTGACAGAAGCCTGCTGGGGTTCTGAGCCCAGAGTGACACGTGCACTTGGTGTGACTGTACCTCACGTGGACTTGGGCTCAGCACCTCCCCTCGCTGTCATTCAGTTTCCTCATCTATTCAAAGAGAAACAAGACTAAGCCAGAGGAAAAATCCTCAAGTGCCTCCAGGGTGGGGTAGTCCTTTAAATGAGATGGGTGTAGGGTGAGGCAGCAGGGAGCAGTGGGGACTGCGGTGCACAGGGTGTCTGTGCCCCATCCCAGGGAGCAGTCACCTCTCAGCCCATCAGCTACGGTCATGTGGAGTGACAGCCCTGGTGGTCAGGGTGCCTATTTCTTGAGAGAGGGACACCCACACTTTTGTGGGAAAATATTCCGTTACTAATATTAGCAATGCATCAGGTATTTTTTTTTTTTTTGAAAGCAGGATTTATTGAGAGGACAGAAAAGTTACCAGAGTGGGAGGGGACCTGAGGGGGTTGCCTCAGGTATGTTTTTAAAGCATCACATGAGCCAAAGCTAGTGCTTCTGTTACCGGATGCTGCCGCCACGACCCCTGGGTGACATGCCACGGAGGGGCTGTGAACAAGGAAGGAGCACACGTTTCAGGCCCAGAGCATCTCCAAGCTCTGCATCCCCTCCTGAGGCCTGGGTTTTCCTGTGGACTGTAGAGGTGGGAGGCCAGACCCTTTCCCCACCGACATTCTCAGGAGTGGCCCGCCTGGGAGATAGGGGCTGTAATGAGGCCCTGCTCAGCGCTATCTCGCAGGAGGTGCCAGAGAGTCTAGGGGAGTCCAGCCTCGCCAGAAGGGGTCTGCTCTGTGTCTGGGAATGGCAGGCCCAGCAGGTCTGGCCGGAGGTGGCTCACAGAGCTGGTGTCAGTGAGGGCCTGGCTCCTAACTCCTAGGGGTCAAAGGGCAGCACTTATTTCTGGGGCCAACTTCCTGTTTGGGAAAGAAAACAGAAAGACCCCAGCAGGAAATGGTCCTCTTCTCTAAAAAGCCGTCAAGGGGGAATCCCCATGGCTATCTCATCACACCCTCCTTTCCCCTTGGAGCCCAGGGAGGAACCTGGGGCCTCTTTGCCATGGCAGCAAACCCCACCTCAATGGCATTGTGAGTTTAGACTTGGCAACAGGGAATGTGTTCAGTGCCTGTATTTACTAGCTCCTGGCTGGGCTTGTGGGCCTGCCTGTTCCCTCTTCTCAGCCTCCAAGGTGCCCCTGGGATGCAGCACTGTGGCCTTAGGGGTCCCTCATGACTAGGCCAGCTGGTCATTTAGCATAGGTCTCCATCCCTGGCAGGGAGCCTCTTTATCAACTGAACTCTTTGGTGCCAGGCTGGAGCCCCAGCCTTTCCTTGCATACCCCTTAACTTGGAGAACTCACCACCTTCTGCACACTAGAACAATCCTGACAATGTCTCCTTCTGCAGAAAGTAGGTCTGGTGCTGAGAATTGGTTGTAAGTGTCTCATTAGAAGAGCAGGTGCCCTGAATGCCACCTTGACTTTGAAAGATCAAAAGTGTATGTTACTGTTTTTAATAACCATTTCCATCAGATTCAACGTACATCTGTGGCTATAGGTCTAGAAATTAAACATCAAAAATAGAATTACCTATAATTTCACTCCCTAGAGCAGGGATGGGAAAGATAAAAAGGTTTGTTATTTATCGTATCCACACCTACCTCTGGGTAAATTCTCATCAATCACCTGAACTCTATCCCTGAGCCTAGCTGGCAAATCCTTCCTCTCCAGGGAAGATCTTCAGGTATTTAATAATAACTTGCCTTTACTGAGGTCGGGATTAACGTATCTAATCCTCATGACAGTTCTATGAGACATCTTAACTAATAGATGGAGAAACCGAGGCTCAGAGAGTACAAGTAACTTCCCAGAGACTACACAACCAGTAAGGGGCAGAGTGGAGATTTGAATCCATTGGTGCCAGAACTGAAGTCTCCTCTTCTCTAGAGTATATGTGTACTGTGAACTTCTCAGTCCCCATCACAGGAGGTGGACACCAGACCAGTAGCTCAGATGTTCATTCATTCATTCTTTCTCACACTCATTCATTGAATCACTTGCTATTCCTAGTTCAGTGCCAGGTGCGGACTGATGCTGTCTCTCACATCTGCCACATTTTAAGGACTCTGACCCAAGAACTTGAACTTCATTTATTACAAAAGACTGGGTTCACCACACTGTACTAGGAACATCCCCTGCCAGACCTCCGAGGTCTGGAGAGGCAGCCTGGGTTGGGACCCCAATAATCCCCTCTTGACACACCCCAACCCTGGATGACATCCTAGGTGGTTAGGGTAGCCTGGACTGGGCCTTGGAGTGCTCCTGTATTTATAAAACCAAATGGGCCCCGGGCATATATATAATATATACATATCTATATAAAACACAGGCTTCCCTTTTATGGGTGTTGGGAGGTGGGACCGTTGATGCCCTCCTTGGGAGGGAAGAAAGTCGTTGGTGGCAGGGAGCAGTGTCTGGCCCCAAAGAGAACTCAGGCAGCGGCATCAGTTCCAGGGGCTAGTGGGCCTGGACCCCAAGGCTCCCCATCCTGCCCAGTCCCACGAGGCTCTAGGCCACCTGGATTTGCAGGTCCTCGTCCTCATCCAGGTCGCTGGCTCCATCCCCGGCCTCCTCGGTGCCAAAGCGAGCGCTGCGGATCTTCCCAAAGAGGGGCGCATTCTGCTGCTGCCTGCGGAGCCTGCGGGCGATGGGGGGTCAGGTCAGAGCCACGGCCTAGCCCTGCCGCCTCCCTGCTGCCAGGCACACGTGAGGCCTTTTCCATGGGTTGCCTCATCCTGCACAACCCTCACAGATGCCCCTCCTCTGAAGGAGGTGCGGTGTCAGCCCCATTTTACAGATAAGAAAACAGAGGCCCAAAGAAGGGGAGTCATTTGCTCACAGTCCCACAGACGGCAGAATGGGGCTCGGCTCCGGGCAGAAGCGCTGGTTCCGGAGCAGCTGACTGTGTGGAGAGGCAAAGGAGCTGGTCAAGGTCAGGCTGCTATGATAACAACCAACTCCACAGGCAGCGGAGTCCAGGGTGGCGGCGTGGGGGGTGGTCTTCCCAATGGCAACGGGAAAGGGCTCAGCCCCAGTTCTCCCTCACATTAAAATTCCTCAAGCCAAAATTTACGAGGCAAACTTTGAGTCTAAGAAGAGCTGGTAAAGGAAATGCCCATCCCCGCCCCCAGCAAAGTGGCCGCCCTGGCTGCATCTTACTGGAAGGCATGAATTATTAACACGGCAAGGAGGGGCACAGGCGGGGGCCTCCATTACTGCACAGTGATTTAGTGAGCTGTCCCGGAACATTAAAGCGCAAAAAGTTGGAAAAGAAAACGACACAGAGGCCCAGGGTGGCCCCGCCCTCCTGATGGAAGAGCTGGGAGGCTGAGCAGCGCCTGCCTGCTGGGTTGGAAGTTTATGGCTCCTGAAAGCCCAGGGGCGGAGTGGCCTTTCAGGGTGTGTGCTGCAGGGTCAGAGTGGGCAGAGCCAGCCAGGCATGGACCCTGACTTGGACCTGTGCCTGGGCCCCTGCACAATCCTTTGTGGGCATCACCTCAGGCAGGTGGGGAAACTGAGGCTCAGTGGGCCATAGCACACAGATGTTAGGGTGTGGCTTCGCAGCCTGTCCTCTAAGCCACAAGATCTCAAGGCACAGCAGCACACAGTAAATGCTCAATAAATAATGGCTTAGACGGTGATGGCCACGATCCTGCTTGGCGAGCCACCAGCTGTGGCCAAGGAAGGACTTATCTTCTCAACCTGTTTCCTCATCTACCTCTTAGAAAAAAAAATCTCTCTCCTTCCCTTTCTCTCGTAGAAGCAGCATGATGCTTACAGCACAGTATCTGACCCCAATATAAGCCCCCTTCCCCGAGCCGCAGCTGCCAGTTACTCAGCATTTACGACGTGCTGGTACTTTTATAAGCCTGGATCAGCTCAGCTCATTTAATTCTCACAGAAATCAAGAGGTTAAGAATTGTTATTGTCGGCCAGGCTCAGTGGCTCAGCCTGTAATCCCAGCACTTTGGGAGGCTGAGGCAAGTGGACTGTCTGAGCCCGCGAGTTCGAGACCAGCCAGGGAGACTTGGTGAGACCTTGTCTCTACAACAAATCAAAAATTAGCCAGGTGTGGTAGCGTGTGCCTGTAGTTCCAGCTACTTGGAGGGCTGAGGCAGAAGGATCATCGGAGCCCAGCAGGTCGATGTTGACACTGGGGTGGCCATGAGTGTGCCACTGCACTCCAGCCTGGGCGACAGAATGAGACTCCAACTCAAAAAAAAGAAGAAAAAAAAGAATTGTCATTGTCGCGAGCAGTGGCTCACGCCTATAATTCCAGCACTTTGGGAGGCAGAGGCAAGAGGACTGCCTGAACCCAGGGTTTGAGACCAGCCTGGGCAACTTGGCAAGATGTCTCTACAATAAATAAAAAAAATTAGCCGGGTGTGGTGGTGCATGCCTGTAGTTCCAGTTATTTGGAAGGCTGAGGCGGGAGGATTGCCTGAGCCCAGCAGGTCAAGGCTGTGGTGGCTGTGAGTGTGCCACTGCACCCCAGCCTGGGTAACAGAGTGAGACTCTGGCTTAAAAAAAAAAGGAATTGTCATTATCCTCATTTTACAGATGAGGAAACTGACAAAGGTTAAGGAGGCTGGTAGCAGAACCTGGGCACCCTCTATTCCATGAAATAAGAGAATGCAAGTAAATGCTTGGCCACAGCCTGGCGCGGGAAGAGCTGGTCAGTTCTGTGGCTCTGATGCCGTGGCTCTGTGAAATGAGGCGGGGCTTGGGCCTGAAGCTCTCTGACAACTACGGGCTCTAGGAGAGGCGCAGGGAGAGGGTGTGATTCACACAGTGCAGGGGCAGGATGGGGGCGGGGGAGGGAGGCAGAGTATGCTGGCAGGTCCTGGGGGCAGCTGAGGGGTCATCCTGTCAGCAGGGCTGGGGCCCTGCCACGCTTCCCTGCTGTCCTGAGGTCACCCCAGCCCAGTGACCCTGGGGACTGCTCATGCTTGTCAATGACTCTCTAGCCCCACTGGCCCTGCCCACTGCCCCCACTCCTGGGTCCCACCTCTCCAGCCACTCTTCCTGCTCTCCCACCGCCACCAGCCCTCCTCCTGGAAGAGACAATTCCAGGGCCCCAGCTGGCTTGACTTCCTGCACCCCCTTCCCTGGTTTCCTGGCCCTGGCCCTTCCTGCCTGGAGAGGCCAGGATTCTGGCCCCAGGACACCTGGACTCCCCCTTTTCTGGCTTCTTCTCCAGCCCTGGTTAGGGGCTGCAGCCCTGGAGGCCTTGCTGGGCTGGAGTCTCCGCCTTGCATACCCCCCCCCGTGTCCCCTCTCCCACTGGAACGCAGCCCCAGCCCCTACCTGGACTGCAGGTGCTCCAGCTGCACCTGCAGGTTCTCACTCTGCTCCGTCTGCTCGTCCAGCGACCGCTGCAGCTTCCGTGCCTGGTTGTGGGCCTCATCCAGCTGGGGGTGAGCAGGGCCGAGAGCAGAGGGTCACCCTGGTGGGGGCAGCCTGGTCTGCCCCCGACCCGGGCCCAGCTACTCCTACCACTCAGCTCTGGGAATGTTTGCTTGGTGAGGCCTAAACCAAGGCCCACCTCCTCCAGGGGAGCGTTCCCTCTGTTCCTCTGCATCCCTGGTGTCTTCCTCAAAATCTACTCGTCCTCCAGCTCCTGGCACGACCAATCTAGCCATCCATCCCCCCCCCCGATCTTGTCAGGCTGTCCATCTGCCCATTTGGCCATGGGAATACCCACCCACTCACTCACCATCAATTAATCTAATCAGCCCCCATCCTGTCCACATGCCCTCCTTCTCATCCAGACACCCCTACTTCCCCTCAGTAGACCCTTTTCTTCTCTCCACTCTTTCTCTCTCACCCACTGACCCAGTCAGCTGTCCGTCCTTCTGCCCACTGACTGCCCATCCATCGTCCACCCGTCCACTCTCCATCCCATCCATCCGTCCACTCACTCTGTCATGTATCTATTCTTCCATCCATAGAGTCGTCCGTCCTTCCGTTCAACCGTCTACGCAGCCACCTCGTCTGTTCATTTTCCTTCCATCCCTCCACCCACAAGTCTGTCCTGACATCCGTCCGTCGCCCACCTGCCCCCTCTACCCTAGGTGCCTCCTGAGAGTCAGGCTCATGCCAGGCACAGGGACTGCAGCACGGAGTAACCCAGGAGGGCCCCCTGCTCTCACTCCAGACTCGAGCTGGACCTCCTACCCTCACCTAGTCCTCACCCTGGCCCCCTGCCCTCTTCTCATCCCCACCCTGGGGCCCTGCGCTCCCTCCTCACCTGGTCCCCGTCCTCACTCATGCTGACCCTGGGCCTGCCCTCCCTCCTCCCCACCCTGGCCCCCTGCCCTCCCTCCTCCCCACCCTGGCCCCCTGCCCTCACCTCATCCTCCGCCTGGGCCAGCTCCTTCTTGAGCTCCTCCACTCGCAGTCGCAGCTTCTTCACCTCGGCCTCATGCTGCTCCACCCGCCGGCTGGCATGGGCCAGTTCTGCCACCTTCTCCTGAAACTGCTTCTTCAGCTTGCCATGCATGTGCTTCAGGTCTGCCAGCTCCTGGGGGGGAGGGCAGAGACAGGGCAGGAGGGAGGGCTCAGCGTTGGCCTGGGTACCATGCCAGGGAGTCCAGGCGGCCAGGCAGCCCTGGGGTGCTGTTGCCTCCTCCCGGAGTCTCTCCACCTGCTGTCTGAAGTACCGCCTCAGAGGTTTGCCTGAGCAGCTGGAGGCTGGAGGCCTGTCTAGGGAGGCGAGAAGGCCAGGTGTGTACAGCCCGGGGCCCCAGTTGGACGTGCAGCTTCAGGTGCCTACTACACATAACCTGGGCTGCTGGAGCAACCAGGATTTCTGGGGCGGAAGAGGTCTGGCATTTTCCATGGTATCTAATGAAACTGAAAGTTCAGGGGAGTGCATGTTGGCAGAAAACAGATCAGAGCCAGAGTGGCTGGGATGGGGAGGAGCAGCCAGCAAGGAGACGCCCAACCCTGAGTCCGTGAGTTCTCTGAGTCTCAGTTTTCCTATCTGTAAACTGGGGACAAGCACCACCGAAGGTCTCTTGAATCCATCCTGTTTGTTCTACCTTTATCAAAGACAGTCTGGCCCAGGTCCCCAACATCTCTTGCTGCCCAGGGAGCAGCAACAACCTCCCCCGGCCTGCCTTGCGTCCTCCATCCACAAGGCAGCCTGCTCACAGCCTCCTCCCACTTTAACCTCTTCTGAGGTGGTCCACAGCCCCTGCCTCATCTGCCACGCCCCCTTGCTCGCACCCTCCCACCACACTGGCCTCCCTGTTCCTCCGAAGCTCCACGTCCCTCTCACCGTGGGCATCTATTCATGCTGTCCCCAAGTCCTCTCCATTCCCTCCCCAGATCCGTTCACCACAAGATAACATCTGCTCGAAATGTCACTGCCTCCAGGAAGCCTTCCTACGATCCTGGGCCTCAGCCAGGTCCTCTGACGTCCCCCTTTCTGCGCACAACCATGGAGCTGTGTGATTGGTAGGAGTCTGTGAGATGGAGAGAACCATGTGTGTACCCCCCTGAGCCATCAGCTTCAAGAGAGGGAGGTGGGGAAACCACATCTGTCTGTTCACTGCTGTATCCTAGCACCTAGCATGGAGCCTTGCCCACAGAAGGCACTCAATGAACGCAGCTACTATAATTACCAACGGGTCCAGCATACAGTAGATGCTTGAGACATGCAACTATACTATAATTATCGCTAGGCCCGGCACACAGTAGGTGCTCGATAAATGTGGCTACTATACTATAATGATCAACTGGCCTAGCACACAGTGGGTACTCAGCAAATCTGCTGCTGTAGTTATCACCAGGGCTGGCACACAGTATAGAGGCTGTGCTTTGCCAGATGAAGAAGCGACCGCCCCAGCGCCGGCCACTCAGCTCCCTGCCCCACCTTGTTCTTCTCGAAGAGCGCGGCCTGGCTGGCGCGCAGGTCACAGTCCAGCGCGCTAGCTGTCTGCCGCCGCCGCCGAGCCAGGGCCTCCTCCAGGTCTCCGACCTGCGCCCGCAGCTTCTTATTCTCCCGCTCGAGGCCCAGTTTCTCCGTCTCCAGTCGCTCCCGGCGGCCCCACTCAGCTGCATTCTCGGCCTGCAGCCGTTCCATCTGCAACAGGACAGAGCGAGGACTTCCAGGGGAGGGGGCACAGAGGCCCGGTTGGATGCCCCCACCACCTCCTGGAGCCATTTTTGGCTCCAGGAAGCAGATCCAGCTGTAGCGGCTATAATTAACTGGGCTCGTTTCGGTGTGCAGGATGCGGGGGCGCTTCTGGTCTCTGCGGAGAGAGATCCACCTCATGCAGATGGGGCACCCTTGGGATGTGGCCGGCTCCCCTTGGAGCATGGGCCTGGCTCCTGCCCCTTCCCAACACCCGCTGATGGCAGCAAGGGTCCCAAGCCCCCCAAGCCCCAGGGTGCGGGGGCTGCCTCACCTCGCCCCTCAGCTCGGCCATCTTCCTGTCCATGCTGGACCGTGCGCCCAGCTCATCCTCCAGGTCTTCAGACATGCGGCCCAGCTCGTCCTGGTGCGCCTCCTTCAGGATGCTGAGCTGCAAGGATACGGCAGGCCTGGTTCCTTTGGAAGTGACCGGGGCATGTCCCGGAGCCAGCTCTGGGGGAGGGGGCGCTGGTGCAGGTGTGCACAGCCGGGAGTCCGAGGCGGCTCCCGGACGGATGGGCAGGCACCAGGTGCTCAGAACAGACCCAGAGTCTGACCACTTCCGCCACTTCCAATGTCTCTCAAGCCTGCCTCATGACCATGTAGCCCCTAGTGTCTGCTCTCGGCCCCTCTGCCTACCCATTTTCCACACCAGCAGCCCAGAGGGAGCTTTTAAAAAAGATAAATTCAACTGTATGCCCCACCCCCCAATGAAAGCTCCTTTGATGGCTCCCAGCCGCCTCAAGATAGGGTCCAACTCCTCTCTAAGTTCTCACAAAACCCTGCAGGACTGGACCTCCACCCACCTCTCGTCAGCCTCATCTCCACCTCTCTCCCCTTAGCTCACTGTGCTCTGGGCCCAGTGAACTCTTTTCTATTCCTCAAATACATCAAGTTCCCGCCCACCACATGCAGGCCTTTGCACATGCAGTTCCCTCTGCCTGGAATACTTTTTCTTAAGTATTTTTCAGACTGTCTTTTCTTATTTTCAGGCCATGGCCTAAATGCCCCCTCCCTAGGGAGGCCTCCGCTGTTTACCTGGCCTAAGAAGAGG
>CAUYQG010165040.1:0-16837 GCA_963574415.1 Tarsius wallacei
AAAGCATGCAATAAATTATGGAACCAACAACACCATATACCATATCCATGTAGTTTTTGCTCATATTTCCTCTTGAGGTTCTGTATGTAAAGTGATGATGGTGTTCTTTGTGATCCAGTTCACTATGCATAGGGTAAACTCCACCTCCGTTTCTTACTTTAATTTGAGTACTCTATGACCTTATGTATACACAGAGTCAGCCACACACATTTCTAAAATTTTAAATGACAATGTCTTCCTTTCTCTCTTTCATAAATAACTACATTTCCAGATGTCAGAGTCTTGTATTTCTATTAGAATATCTCTCCTCTCAAAATTCAGCCCCCTCACTAATTAAACACCCACAATCCAGTGGATAAAGTATGGAAGAATATTTATAAAATGGTCTCATTTCCAAAATAGTTAAAGGTAATTTTTGAGAAAGACATTACTCATTATGTCAAAGGTTATTACCTCCCACTTGTTTTGGGGGGCATATTATTTTCTTGCATATCTCCTGTATTTTTCATCTCCTCCTCTCTTTTGAATTTGCCTTCAATGTAACAACTTGTTTAAGCCTCTTGATATTTAAAATGTGGATTTTTTTTTTTTTACTGACTCTTTCCTTTCCTTCATCCTCCATCATAAAGCAAGAGCTGTCTAAACTAACCTGCCTGAACACCCCAGCATTCTCTATTCCAGTACTTATGAACACACTCAGGATTGAAAATTCAATTCAGACACAGACTCCTCAAGGGGACATTTGCTCAGTTACTTAATCCTTTTTAAACTTTGGATTGATTTGTTGTCATAACATCCTGTGGTTACTTCTAACATGCCAGTTATTATTTTAATGTTTGTATTGTCTTTCTCCCACTGTGAGTTTTCTGAGGACAACAACGAGTCTTCTGTTTTCTCAGCACCTCAAAGTGTATATGTGTATTTAATACAAAAGAGATAAACAACACACGTGTACATGTTTAAACACATGCTTGAATTTATTTATTTACTATTATTTTTTGCATTAGAGTCTCACTGTGTCGTCCAGGCTGGAGTGCCGTGGCACTCTCACGGCCACCCCAGTGTTGACCTGCTGGGCTCCAGCGATCCTTCCACCTCAACCATCCAAGTAGCCAGAACTACAGGCGCATGCCACCACGCCCAGCTAATTTTTGATTTATTGGAGAGATGAGGTCTCCCCAAGTTGCCCGAGCTGGTCTAGAACCTGTGGGCTCAGGCAATTCACTCTCCTCGGCCTCCCAAAGTGCTAGGATTGCAGTCTGAGCCACCGAGCCCGGCCACGTGCTTAAATTAATTTAGTGTATATAATACACATACTTGGGTACACTCACGTGAATGTAAGCGCATTGGTTAAATAAACAACTTAAATATAATATATCTCAGTGTAGAAACTTGACCTGGATCACACATACTTCTGCCATATACAAGCAGCTGTTACCTTCTAGGTCCTATCTGTGGAGAAGTTTCATATAGATATTCACCCTCAAATGTCTTACTTTATGAGTCTTACTTTATTACTTTTTTCTACATTATACATTTTTCTGGGATGGTATTATATAGTCTATATTTTGATTCTAACTTGACTAGTAAAATTCTTTATATGTATATACCATATTGGCCAAATATAATGTGCATAGATGTGTCCTTATTCCTCTTGTACTAGTATTGTAAGTTGTTGTTTCTTAGTTCAATTAGTTCTTAAAACATTACTTTTAGTATTTAAAATCATTCCTAATCATCCAATATTTTTATGGCAATTTGGTCACATATATCACAGGCTGACTTCTCCAGAAGCAGAAGCCAGGGTGGAACTGAGGAGTCCACTAAGGGTCAGAGTTTGGGAAAATCAAAGGAGAAAGAACTGAAAGATGTCAGTCTGTGATGCAGGGCCAATGAGAGCCTTGGCCATCATGGTAGAACAATCTGGAGTATTGCCCATCCGACTTCCTGTATTGAATGGAAATGGCCAGGCCTTTATAGCCTGCCCTGCTTGGTCACCTGATGCAGGCTATTCAGGGAAACACCTACACTTGGGGGACCACTGCTCTCGGCAGCTGAGGCAGACCCCAAACAGCAGAGAGCTAGAGGTTGTGGACTGCAGGTACCATGCTAACTTGAGTCATATGGCTTATTGATAAAAAGCTGAACAGTCTACAAAGTATGTTTGTGTGCATATATATGCATGTGTATATGTGTGAGCCCTACAATTCTACAAAACTCCAGGAAAATGTGTGATAATCTTTGTCCTGGTGAGGAAAATGGTCACCAGGAAGAACAACCCTGAGCTGAGCTTGGGACCTCCATGAGCACCCGTGCCACCTTGTAACACTCTATTTCTTTCAATTCCGTTATTATATCAGTGACTTGGGGATCATTCAGATAAACAACTGTGGTTTTTTACATTCACGAATAAGACATTATCCAGAAACTGAGCAACCAGAGCCAGGCTTGTGTTTTCACGCATGTACGTTATGGATCAGTATCGTAGATGCTCGCTCAAGGAAGGTAAATCCCTTGCTTTCAAAATTAAAGTCACTGTTTCAAGAGAGTTTAACATTATTTTTCAATGAACATTTTTTGTCAAGATTTTGCTGTTCTGTGTAGAAAACAGTTTGCTAGAAAATAATTGTCTATTATTTAGGTTTTATATCCTTTATGTCATATGCGTAGCCACCAACAAGATGTGTGGAAATTAACTCCCTCCTTTAGTGATGATGTGGCTTTTTGCCAACTCTCACAAGAATGTGCAACATCAAATGCATTGCGCCTGAAGTTGATGGCACTTCTGTATCTCCAGGAAATAAAAAATAATGATTTTTTTCCCTTGTTGTCACAGTTAATTGTAATAGGCTTACCAACTACACTTTTACGCTATTTTATCTGTCAGCCGCAACGCAAAGAAAGCTTAAACTCTCCTTTTCATGATTGGTGAAGAGATAAATCCCAAGCAATTGTGTTTCTTTTTAAAACATAATTAATAGAAATGAAATAACTTGCTGGAAGGCAAAATTAATAACCAGGAACTGTATTATGAACTAAACTTGCACAATACCATGAAATGACATACACTTCCAGTCTATGCCTTGGATGTACAAGTCGTCCTTTGTAGTATGGTGAAGGTTTAGGTGAAGGCTTATCATAAAGTGATTTCAACAGTGCTGTCATCCTGTTGTTTTCTTTTAAAATGTAACCAGTGGTGGCTAATGAGAGAAAGCGTATCCCTGTAGTAGTGGAAATAACAATAATACTACTTTGCATTTGGATAATAGTCCCATAGTCTTCTGGGAAACTGAATTCCATAAGAAAAAATAACCAAATATCTTTGATATGATCATATAGCAGCTGTTGTGTTGATTTCTATTCAGTTGAAATATTCATAATATGTTATGCAAATTATCACAAAAAGCTTTCTGACCAAAATAGAGCTATTTGATCCTAATAAGCTACATCTTCAGTTAGGTTTCCAACTACTACATAAAGGAAATCTCACATATGTATGAAGGCATTTAATATCTGAGAGTTGTCACTAAAATGAAACCTAGGCAACGCAGGGTCAATGTTTAAAGAAATCCAAGCCAGTGTTTCTTGATACAATTTCTTTGAGGCATCCTCTCATTTTCTCATGTACATTAGCCTTGGCCACTTTTTGTAATGGCTGTCTCTCTTAAGCCCACCTAACATCGAATGAATTATCAAGACATAATACTTCAACTATTAAACTATATCTCAAATTACTCTTACCTCCCTATTTTGGTTCCTTATTATTCACCGTGTGTTGTTGTAACCTGTGTCACACAGCAGTAGCATTTGAGGTTTCCTAGTCTTGCTCCATTCTCCACACTATTGTGAGGCAACATGTTCTGAGTTGCGAATCATTTAATGGTCCTTTCATTGTCTCTCTAATTATATTCTCAGGATGTTAGGGAAGGCACTGTGTCCTCACAATGTTCATCCTTTGAAGGACTAACTACGAGTACCTCAGAATGTGACTGTATCTGGAGATGGGATTTTCAAAACGATAAAGTGAGTCCATATGAGTGCACCCTAATTCAAGATGACCAGTGTCTCGATAAGAACAGGAGATGAGGTCACAGACACACACATAAGGAGGGCCATGTGGAGACACAGGGAGGACACAGTCATTCACACACCAAAGAGAGGGACCTCAGGATAGACCAGTCTTGCTGACACCCTGATCTTGAACTTCCGTTCTTCAAAATTATGAGAAGTTACATTTCTGTGTTTAGGCTGTGGTGGTAACTTTGTTACGGCAGCCCTCGCCAACTAATCCACGGGCTAAATTCCAAGTTCTTGTACATAGCTTGTGAGCCCCATTCTGATCAGAAGTCTCTGTCTTATCACATTTATCTTTTTTGACCTTATTTTGCTTTCTTTTTTTTTTCATCTATCCACTTCCAAAATATGAATTTCTTTAAAAGTCTTTCAATTGAGATTAGGTATTATTTTTTTAGATGTTCCTGAAGCAAAATTATTAGTAAAACATTTCCACATCTCCTTCTGACTCTGTTTTATGGAATATATTGTGTTTGTACATGTGTAACCCCTCCTAGATGCAGCGATTGTGCTTTGATTGTTTTTGAGTTCTTATTTGGGGTCCTCTTCTTGTGACTTGAATTTAGTCAATAAATGTAAGTTAAAAGAATGGTTAAGGCCAGGTATGGTGGCTCGTGCCTGCGATCCCAGCACTTTGAGAGGCCCAGGAGTTTGAGATCAGCCTAGCCATCATAGCAAGGCCTCATCTCTAAAAGAAATTTAAAAAATTAGCTGGGATGCACCTCTAATCCCAGCTACTCAAGAGGCTGGAATGGAAGGTTAGCCAGAGCCCAGGTGGTTGAGGCTGCAGTAAACTGTGCTTGTGTCATTGCCCTCCAGCCTGGGTGATAGAGAGTGACCTGACTCAAAAAAAAAAAAGAAAAGAAAAGAAAAGAAAAGTTAGATAGAGGCTTTCCCACAATTGATTAATAATCTCTAGCTTGAGGTTTGCAACTCTGTCCTTAATATTACTTTATATGTAGCTAAGAGGAAGGGTAGAATTAATTCACACTTCAAGAAAATACCTGAACTTGTTAAGAAATAGACATTAAAAAAGACAATAAATAGAAACTATTTTAATAGCTTATCATTTTCTGAATCCTTTTATTAGGGAAAGCATTTGAGGTATGGTGCGGAAGAGATTATACAAGGGCATGGCATTTTTTCTGAAACAACACCTTGGAAAAATTGAAAAAAATTTGTTTCACTTCAGATAAGAAAAATAAAGTTGGTCCTCTTATCTAGACATATGCTTAGACAAAACAATTGAAATAACAAGGTTCCTTATGTCTATTTGGGTTCATCATTAAAATTCACTCCGTTGCCTTCTACAAGAACTTGAGCTTACCAATACTTGCCTCAATTTTCCTATTACTACGACAAAAACTCATCGACTTATTATCATTTTCATTCTTCAAGGATTCACACAGAAAATCATCTACTTTTCCGTATAATGAAATTTCTCTGGAGACATTTGTAACAGTTCTCCAAGAGAAATGCATTCATTTAAAAAAACCAACCTTTGTATTTTAGAATGACTTGGGATTGACAAGGAAAGTACCTGCCACCCAGTTTCCTCAGTTGGTAATACCGTGCATCACTATGGTGCATCTTTCTAAAACAAACAAACAAAAACCAATTTGCACGCATCATTATTGTTAAAGTCTTTATGCTATCTAGTGTTTTTTTGTTTGTGTGTGTGTTTGTTTATATCTGCAATCCTTTTTATAAAAGTCCTAGGATCCCGTACAAAATATCATATTACATTTATTCACCATGTCTTTTAGGTTCCTCTTAATTGTGACAGTTTCTTGGATATTTTATTTTATGACCTTGACAGTCAAGGAGTACTGGTCAAGTATTTTGCAGAATGTCTCTCAGTGTGGGTGTGTCTAATTTTTTCGCATGTTTAGATCATGTGAATGGGTTTTCGGATGAAGACCACAAAGGTGAAATCACATTTTATCCAGGGCACATAAGCATAACTTCTTTTTTTTTCTTTGAGTTGGAGTCTCACTCAGTCACCCAGACTGGAGTGCAGTGGCCACTCGTGGCCACCGCAGCCTCGACCTGCTGGGCCCCGGCAATCCTTCCACCCCAGCCTTCCAAGTAGCTGGAACTACAGGCGCGCGCTACCACACCCAGCTAATTTTTGATTTATTGTAGAGATGAGGTTTCGCCTGCCCAGGCAGGTCTCGAACCCGCGGACTCAGGCGATCCACTCACCTCGGCCTCCCAGAGCGCGGGATCACAGGCTGAGCCACCGAGCCCGGCATAACTTCTTCCTGTCGCTGTTCACCCTCATCACTCAGTTGAGGGAACGTTTGTCAGGGCTCGCCTACCGTTCAGCTCCTTCCACCCCCTCATTTCTGCGCCATGCTCTTTGGAAGGCAATCGCGACAAGCAGGCCACATTAGAGGAGAGAGGGGGCCGGCTCGGTGGCTCAGCCTGCCACGCCGGCACTTTCGGAGGCCGAGGCAAGCGACTCGCCTGAGCCCACGGGCTCCAGCCCCGCCCGGGCAACTCGGCGAGACCTGGCCTCCGCCGTAAATCGGAACATCAGCCGGGCGTGGCGGCGCGCGCCTGTAGTTCCAGCTCCTTGGAAGGCCGGGGCGGAAGGAGGGCCGGAGCCCTGCGGCGGGTCGAGGCTGCGGTGGCCGGGAGTGTGCCACTGCACTCCAGTCGGGGTGACTCTAACTCAAAAAATGAAAAATAAAAAAAAATAAAGGAAAGAGGGAGCAAAATCGACAATAATTACTTAGAAATGTCCTATACAGAAGAGATGTCTCTTTCTATTTATTTATTTATTCAGTCGATTATTTATAGCTGGAATCGTGAATTAGTGTTTTTTATAATTTGGATTATTTCAATAATACATTTTTTAATGTTTAAATTTTCCTAGCTTTGGCCATTTAGAGCAGGTTCTGTTGGCTCCTGTGTCCCTTTGAAGTGTTCCCATCGTTGTTATGTGTGATATTTTTCTTTACTTTTTACTTTCTTACTTTCTGGAATGATAAGATACTCCAGGTTTATCTTGTATATTTCTTGTCCCCACATCAGTTATATTTCCAATAAACTCTAGTTTTAAAAAAAATGGCGTTAGAAACCATAATCCAGGTGCTAGATGTGCTTGTTTTCACTGAATGCCATTGCTGCTAGACCCTCTCAGCAATGGGAGATGGGATATATATGTGTGTGTCTGTGTGTGTGTGTGTATATATTACATTTGGCTTAAAATAGATAATGATAGTTCGCTATAGAAATAATTTTATATGTGTGTGTGTGTCTGTATATATAGAAATCTGTTTTGATGATTTTTGTGGTGTGAAAACAGAGAAATGTATAGTCTTCTCAGACTGGCTTTTATCACCTAGCAATATACACTTAAGGCTCTTTTCATACCTTCTTTTGGTTTACTAACTCATTTCATTTTATGACTAAAAAAAATTCCATCTTATAGATTTGAAACAAACCACAGTTTGTTTATTCATTCACCTATTGAGTAAGCTTCAACTGGTTCACCTAAGATGATAATGATTGCTCCAGTTTTGAAGTAATTATAAATGAAGTAGTTAAAATACTCTTTTTGTGTGGATATAAGGTTTCCCACTGGACTATGTGGTAAGGTTATATTTATTTGATATTCTTGAGGAACTACAAAACTGTCTTCCAAAGTGATGAAAGTGTGTTGCATTCCCACTAGCAATGAGTGAAATTTGTTTATCTGTATCCTGGTCAGCAATTTTTTTGTAGTGGTATCTCAATGCTGTTTTAATTTGGATTTCCCCAATTATAATTTAATTTGCATTTCCCTAAGGCCAAATGATATGGAACATCTTTGTTGATATGGAGTATTTGCTCAGTTCACATATGTGTATCTTTTGGGTGAGATAGACATTCAGGTCTTTTGGGTATTTTTATTAGGATTGTTTTCTTATTTTGTATTTGGATTTCCTTTTATATTTTGAACATATATCCTTTACCAGATTATAATTTGCAATTTTTTTTCGTCAATAACTTGTGTTTTCAGTACATTAACCAGTGTCTTTCTCACTATAAAAATTTCAAATTTTAATGGAAGGTTATCAATTCTGTTTTCATTATGCTTTCACCGTTGTAACTACAAGCTCATAAACAAATTCACAGTAAACTAGATTTGCCTCCTATATTTTCCTTGGAGTTGTATGGTTTTTGCATTTCATATTTAAGTCTAATTTGAGTTAATTTTCATATAAAGTAGAAAGTGTAGGTCAAAACTCATTTTTATGCATACAGGAGTTGTTCAACAACATTTGTTGAAAAGATTAGGTTTTCATTATTGAATTTCTTTTGTATTTTTGTCAAAAAGCGATTGATTACATTTGTTTGGGTCTACTTATGGGTCTCTATTGTGTTACATGGAAACTTGTGTCTGTTATCTGGCCAATACTTTTTCTTTAATAGGTGCTTATATGTTTCTGTGTGAGACCAAGAGTGTGATAAAAAAAGAAAAATATTTTCTTTAGTTCAAAACTAGTAAAGTGTAGCATTGTAGGCTATAATTCAGCACATAGAACGAAGACTCTAAAGTTTTTCTCTTCACTAAATACTGACATTTGAGATAAATACAGATTGTTTCTTAGGGCTGTGCTCTGTATCGAATGAGCTGCACAGTGATTAAAAAAGCAAAAGCAGAAAACTCTTGCTTTTGTTTCACACTAATAATGTGTTGAGCAATGATTCCCTCAAATAAGATCATTAAAAACACAAAATGTGTCTCAGTAAATTGAGGGAAGAATTTTAAAAAGAGAACAAATTACATGAGATTCTCTGTTGGTGCTGAGGTATAGTCTTTTTAAGGGAGACAGTGATATTTAAGTTTGCCAGGGATTTCAGATACAAGAACTTTACTATCAGAACAATTAAGTCTTTGAAGGGTTTTAGTGACGGAAGGATCTTAGTACCACCATACCTGTTCTGTAACTAGTGCTCAAGGATGACATTATGCTGTTTGGCCTGAGGATGCTTCCTGAGAGAGTATTCCAATCCATATTAATGACAAATGTGGGTGTTACAGTGAGCAGTGGTTCTTCTGGGGTGAGGAGTGGGCAGCTGTGCCTTGAGCCATCTTTGGATGCAGGTCCCTTGTCAGTCGGCTGTAATTGATAGGGATTGGGAGAAAAAGGGGATGGCAGTCATCCACAGTCTGCTCCCAAAGCACATAATATTTCCTTTTGCTAAACACATAGGGGAGAGTCAGGATCCAGAAAGATAGTCAGTGCTGGGTAATGGCTATCAAATATATCTGGAGAATATCTGTCTAGATGCAAGCAGCCAGATAGAAACAATCTAATGTAGATAAAGCCCGTGCTTTAAAAAATTGTGCTTTGTGTCTTCATCCAACTTAATTTATTATCTACGAATGGAAGGGACATTTAGCTGATAATTAGTGACTCTGGTCCAGGTCTGCTGTGATTTGTAGCTATTGTCCTTATTCACTTGCCAATGATGCCCCGTTCTACATTCAAAAGTATTCCTACGTAGGGGTTGCTTTCCTTCCAGCATTTTTACCTGATCGGCTCTTCAAGCTGTTACTTGAACTTCTTTTCTAGATCGGAAGTGGATGAAATAAAAAAGAGGAAAGAGTACTTTTGGTTTCTGTTTCTTCTATGATCTCCTTTTATTCATTTTTGTGTGCATTCATTTAAAAGTATTCATTCATTATACAAGACGCCATTGGATTTATGGCATGAGGCTCTTATTCTGTGCTCAGCGTGATGCAGTGCTGGTCAGTGATCTAACACCATAGTGCAATCATTTAAAACTACCAATAAGGAATACCCACATAAAGTACTGTATTAAAAGGGAAGAAATAAATGCAAAAAGAAAAGATTCTGAAGACACGATGCTTGACTACTTCAAAGTTGTACCAAAAAACGTTGCTGCTTGCATCCGCTGCAGCATATTTTTAAAAATAGTCTTTTAGGTGGAGTTCCATGAAGAACTTATAAGTTTTCTAGCCCATATCCAGGTTGTATCTACATAAAAATATATAAATTCAAGGCTTATTTTTCAATCTGTTAGAAGATTGCATATTATGAGATAATTGCCTTAGAAAACATCCCCTATGCCCTAATAACAAAAACTAGCTTGAAATAGATCTAGTGTAAAGGCAGTGAGGATGGATGTGGAGACACTACTCTCCTGCTTCAGGCTTGACTGCTCCTGATCCATTCCACACTTCTAGCATGATTTGTTGTTTGGGGTTCTCAGTGGGAACTCTTAAAGTCATTTGAAACTTCCTGTTCTGTTATGATTATTGGAAAGTTCCAGAACACTACCCTCACCAGAAACATTCTATACCATGTGCAGACCTACGACCTCGAGCATCCTGGCCATGGGGATTCTTCTCACAAGCCCCCCCCCCCTCCTTTTTTTTGTATTTATGGCAGAGGCTCAGAAAATTTTTAAAAGAAAATTAAAATATGAACAAGCACAGTGATTTTCAGATGGTGTGTATGTGTGTGTTTGTGTGTGAGAGCAGTGTCAGATGAGGTCAGTGCTGAATTCTTGACTTTGCCACAGAAAAGAATTTTAGAGCAGGTTGAAAGTAACAAAGCTGTAGCAAACTTATTAAAAGGGAAAGCAACAGTGAGAGAGAAGAAGAAAATTGATAGGCAGACAGCTTAGGGCCGGTCTCTGGTAAAAACAAAAACAAAAAACAAACAAACAAAAAACTTCTGCAGCAAACCCATAGACTGAAATGAGAACACCTACTTCTGGGTCTGTGGAGGAGACTCCCCCTTTAGCCCACGTCTTTCTGATTGGTGCATTTTCTAGCCTGCCGGTGCAACTGCCCCACCAACCAATCAGCAGGCTCCGGATTCCTATAAAACCCTGACCTTCGTGGCTTTTCTCACTAGGGTCCCTTCTTGCTATGAGAGCTGCCACCCTTGCTTCCCAAATAAACCTCAACTTGCTCGCCCACCGGTGCCCTCAGTCCTTAATCTTCTTTGTCGTGAGACAAGATCCTGGATCTGGCCAAGCCGAGAAAGCTGTAACCTTCCCTGAGAACTCGGTATTCTCCAAGCACAGTCTCAGAACTGTAACACCCCTTGGGGCTCCGTGGCAGTTGGCATCCCTGAGTTCTTGGGCTCTGCTGTGTCCTTCTCTCCGGGTCCTCCAAGCAAGAGCTGTAACTACAGGGGAGGAAAGCTGCAACAGTCCTGGGGGTTCCCGAGTTCTCAGAGGCTTTTGTGGTCCCCTTTGCAGAGGCCATTAAGTCTTTGGGCATCATGGTGTCCTTGGAAGCCACGTGGGTCCCAGGCTGGCAGTGCTGCTCCAGTAAGATTGCAACAACGAGATATAGTTCCCAGAAAGGAGTGTCATGGGGGCAGGGGGAGTCTTTGGCTGGTGGTTTTCATGAGCTGCAATCATGAATGGGTGAAATATTCTGCTAAGGGAGTGGATTTTTCTGGGAGATGAGTGGGCAGTTCTTGGAAGTGAGGTGTCACCCAATTTATTACTATAAATGGACAAGGCCAGAACTGTCATGCTGCTGGAGAGTGTGTCATTTTTCTATGCCATTGAGGCCTGACACGGTGACTCACGCCTATAATCCCAGCACTTTAGGAGGCCCAGGTGAGAGGATTGCCTGAGCCCACGGATTCGAGACCTCATCTCTACAATAAATCAAAAAATAAGCTGGGCGTGGTGGTGCGTGCCTGTAGTTCCAGCTACTCGAAAGGCTGAGGCAGGAGGATTGCCAGTTCCCAGCAGGTCGAGGCTGCGGTGGAGGTGAGCGTGCCACAGCACTCCAGCCTAGGCAACAAAGTGAGACTGACTCAATAATAATAATAATAATAAAATAATAGTAGTAGTAATAATAATAATAGTATCTTATTGTGTGTATAAGAAAGGCAAAAGTGGGTCATGGTTATCTCAAGTTAATCTTGGCTTTGATTCATGGGGGTCTCTAAGCCAGTTTCTGCCATGGTGGTCAGCTCTTAATCACAAACATTCTGAGACAGAGACTGTAGACTACTGCAGGTGTTTTAGGTGAATTATTCCAATTCCCCCCCCACTCCTGCAGTTTTCTAGTAGCCTTGACATTTTCTCTGTTCCAACCTGCCTACTCTACCTGGTATACATATATACATTTCCTTAAAAATTTTCTCTCTACAGAACTCATTTCTGAATGATAAGACCTTAAATATTCAGAGGTGGCTTTGTGACATCAAAAGCATACATTATTTGGTGCTTAGAAGTTTCAATTTTCTTTAGAATTTAAAACCTCAGACCCTTGGTATTAATATTTCAAGTCATCAAAGGATTTCAAGCAGTATCCTTCAGCTTTGACTTTGATTTTGATGCTGCATTTGGGACTCGCATACAGCATTGTTGACTGTCCCTCAAGGAAGGTAAACAAAATAAATAAAATCTTACTTTGAAGATAAATGGTGAAGAGATAAATATCTATTTCCAACGTAATTTAGTCTTTAAGAAGTAGCTCTCAAAGGCATATACTACAGCAGTTTTGTGTTGTAGTTATAGGTGATTTTAATGATTCACACCTCCTTGTAGAGCTATTTTGAGCTTTAAATAGAAATAAGCAAATTGATCTCATTTTACAAAAGCCTTCAAAACAGGAAATATATCAGTACCTGTAAGTACTATTATTTTTTCTGCCAAGTAAATGACAGCTTTTTTTTTTTTACAGAAATCTAAATCAATTTTTCAAAAAGTATGTAATTATTTTTTTAAAGGTATAATGTTTAAACTGCTCAGGATAATCTATGCCAATGTTTATTATTTTAAAAAGCTTTGTAAATTTTCTTGACTATCATTTTTGTCAATATCTTTTATCAAGGTATTATTTACTTTTTCAATATTGGAATTTATTACCTTTGAAATATATAGTAAGAAGTTAATATGCTAGGTGGAATATGTACCACTATTTAGGCTGTCTTTTAGGTGACTCATTGTGCAACTTTAGACATATCAAAACCTTATTTTGAAAATCATGTGTTATAATGTATGTCAACGTGTTTTTGAAAATGTAAAACAATAAATGCATTTTTTTAAAAAAATGCAAGGGTTATTTTAGGGAGCACTGTCTTATGTAAACTATAAGCAAATATATGCAAGAGTTATTTTAGAGGGCTCTATCTCTTGCAAAAATTACAGAAGCACTCTTCCCCCTCGGAAGTGAACAGAAAAGTCATGCTCAGTTAATGCATGAAACTAGAAATTAAAATTCCCTAGGAAATATCTGTCTTCTTCTGTTAAGTCTAAATACTATATACTATCAGAGTTCTGCTAAATTTAATTCTCATATACTACTGGTATACCAAGTAGGTAAATTGATAATATATTTCAGAAAACTAGTTGATAATATCTACTGAAGCTAATTATATATGTACTCTGTGGTCAAATACAGGAATTTCACTCCTAGGTAAATACCCAACAGATACTGATTCATGTTTATCAAAGACATGCATCAGAAAATTCTTATTGCATTAGCTATAATTGCCTAAAACTTTAAAATATCCCAGTGCCCATTAAAAACTAAATAATCAATAGTGTTGAGATATATTCATACAATGGAATATAGCAAAGAGAAGAAAGATCAACAATTACAAACACCCAGCATGAATAAATTTCAAATCATAACACCTACAAAATATGCCAGGTACAAAAAAAACTATTACTGTGGAATTATATAAAACACAGAATCAGGCATAATGAATCTAGAATGACAGAAAGTAAATGGTAACCAGGTGCTGGGGCTCACCCCTGTAATCCCAGCATTTGTGAGTCCAAGGTGAGAGCATTGCTCGAGCCGAGGAGTTCAAGACCAACCTAGGCAACATCACAAGTCCTCATCTCTACAAAAAAAAAAAAAAAAAAAAAAATTAGCTGGGCGTGGGGTTACATGCCTGTAATCTCAGCTACTTGGAAGGCTGAGGTGGAAGGACTGCCTGAGCCCAGGAGGCTGAGGCTGTGGTGAGCTGTGATTATGTCACTGCATCCGGTCTGGGTGATAAAATGAGGTTTCAACTAAAAAATAAAACAGATAGATAGATAGAGAGATAGATAGATAGATAGATAGACAGACAGACAGACAGTAGTTACACTTAGAGAGAAAGGAGATGATCAGATAATATTAGTACCTACGTCATAAAGTTGCCAGAAAAATGTCTGGTATACAATGAGCTCTGTGTAATCTATCATGAACTCTAGGAGGCATTTTTTTTCCCTAGACAGTTATATTTTCAAAACTAGGAGTGATTCAAAAGGGGTCATTAGATTTATCCATCATATTTTCTAAAATAGAAACATTTTCTAAAATAGAACATGTTCTCTTTTACTTTAAAAAGAGAACATGTTCATATATTATTTTTAAATAAAAATTCATTTTATAATATGAATATTAAGCAAAAGACAAGCATTATGCTTTAGTCGTATGTGCATATGGGTCTCAGGTTAGATTTTATTATAAAAATATGAGTATGAAATAATCCTTTTAATAGTAACTCAGGCCTAGCAAAAATAAAACTTCTGTTGCTGGTCAGGGAGAAAATATATTTGTACATTTAAAAAGTAGTGACTTGTACGAGCACATCTAAACAGAAAAAAAAAACCTTAAAGTGAAATTTCTGATAAAGAAGTTGGTTGTTTTACCTGCTGTATATTGAGAAACCGAATATATAAGTGGGTGATGAGCAGATAATACATGGTAACAGAACCCTGACTCACAACTTCTGCAGCAATTGGCCCAAAATAATCAGGATTTGATCAATAACTGCCGGCTTCCTCATTATTTGTTGTTGCTCCTACATTCAACTCTGAAACTGAGAATGAAAACCAAAGATATTCCTCTAACCAATCACACAGGACGCCCAGCTTATAGTATAGAAAGGAAAATAATTTTTTTCTTCAACTCTCATAAATTCTTAGTTGCAACAGACTCCTGTAACAAAACAGAGATTAACAGGAGAAAAGCAAACAGAAGCTTATTAATGCGTTGTCTTAGTCTCTTTGGGATTTTATAATTTATTTTTTAAAATAGAAGTTTATTTCTCACGGTTCTAGAGACTGGAATTCCAAAATCAAGATACCAGTAGATTTGGTGCCTGGTAAGGTCTTGCTTCACTTCGAAGACACCTTGTTGGTGAAAGGTGCAAAGGCTAGGTGCTCCCTCCTGCCTCTTTTACAAAGGCATTCATCTCATTCATGAGGGCTCCACTCTTATGACTTAATAACCTCCTGCAGCCTACCCCTCTTTAATATGATTACGTTGGCTATTAAATTTCAACATATGAGTTTTGAGAAGACAGATTCGACGCGACCCCAGTGAATCAGTAGTTCTCAGAGAGGTAGCTTGGAATTCCATAAAGAACAGTACATTTTTAGAGCAGTGGCAAGGCCAAATAAAAGACTTTTGAGCCTCTAGGGGTGGTAGATTGTGGGGATGCAAATAACAGTCAGATAAAAGCTAGTTAGTAAAACGTGTTTGTGTAGACTCACTCCTCTGTTATAATTCCCAGGCTGGTAAGGCTCTAAAGTTGACTTCAGGAGTCAGTCTTTGTTTTCTCTGATAGAGAGGGCATGCAGAATATCTTTTGTCTTTATAAATCTGCTTTTAGTCAAATAGGAAGATAGGAGACATTTTTGCATCTGCTTCTTTTTAATTGCCTTCCATTCAAAAATCCTTCGTATTGTAGCAGCCTCCATCTTCCTCATGTCAAAAATCATTGCATACCTGTGGTCTTCCCTTTTGTTCACCAGAAAACTTTTCTTTTATTTCTTATGGCATGGGCACTTGGGGATTTGATCAGGAATTGGTTGCCAGTTTCAATTTCCATAAGGGTGTCTCCTGCATTTCTAGGGTTGTTATAGTTTGAGGTTTTACATTTAGATCTTTGATCCATTTAGAGTTCATTTTTTGGTATGGTGATAGATAGGGGTCCTGTTTCAATCTTCCACATGTGGTCAGCCAGTTTTCCCAACACCATTTACTGAATAGGCTCTCCTCTCCCCAGTTGGTGGTGGTGGAGGCTTTGTCAAAGATAAGTTGGTTGAGAAATTGAGGTTTTGTTTCTGGAATCTCTATCTTGTTCCATTGGTCTAAAAGACTGCTCTTGTACCAATACAAGGCTGTTTTGATTACTGTAGCTTTATAATAGAGTTTAAAGTCTGGGAGTGTGATACCTCCTGCTCTGCTGTTTTTGCTGAGGATTGTGTTGGCAATTTGGGTCATTCATGTTTCCATATGAATTCCTGTATTGTTGTTTGCGGGTCTGAGAAGAATGCTGCTGGCAATTTAATGGGTATTGTGTTAAATCTGTAGATTGCCTTGGGTAGGATGGACATATTAACATCGTCGATTCTTCCAATCCATGAGCATGGAATATTTTTCCATTTGTTTATGTCACCTTTGATTTCTTTGAGCAGTGTTCTATAGTTTTTGTTGTAAAGGTCTTTCATGTTTCTGGTTAAGAAGATGCTAAGGTATTTGATCTTTTTTCTGGCAATTGTGAATGGGATCCTGCTTTTGATTTGGTTTTCTGTTTGTTGTTGGTGTATAGGAATGCGACTGTTTTGCACATTGATTTTATACCCTGAGATTTTGCCAAAGTGCAAGGAGGTTTAGACAAGTGGGACCTCATCAAACTGACAAACTTCTATAATGCTAAAGAAACCAATAAGAGAGAGGGGAGACAGCCCACAGACTGGGAAAAAATATTTGCCAACTGTGTGTCTGACAAAGGCCTAATATCTAGGATCTATAAGGAACTCAAAT